>JASCZI010121421.1:0-26790 GCA_036250425.1 Stylosanthes scabra | reverse complement strand
TATATAAAAAAAATTCTTATATTTTATATTTTAATATATATATATATATATATATATATATATATATATATATATATATATATAAAAGTAATTTTTCTTTTTTTGTGCACGTTATATAGTTGTTTTCAATATATCTTTCTAAATATCTTTATAACTAATAAATGAGAAAATAATTTTCACCAAAATGAGAAAATAATTGATGATATTTATTTTTGGAGAAATACCTTAATAGTGACGTCTTAATCCAAACTTTCCCCCCTCCATTGTGATGTTCCTACTTTATTAGTGAAAAATGTAGTGCGTTACAGCAAATGGAGCCATATCTATCCATCCTGATCATTCGTTACCAAAGATCTAAGCATGCAAGAGAAGACGCCGCATGTAGTTGGGTTAAGATGGGCACACGGATCTTGCCATTACTATAACTTAAAAAGTTAGGAGTATTATTGCTTTTAGATTTCAAATGCCAGTGCGGATTACTTTGGATATATGGATATGCTTGTAATTGATAATTTGGTAAAGTTTATTGAAAATGTATTATTTAATATTTATACTTTTTTTAACTATGTTGAATAAAATATTTTTATTTATAACAATGTTACAATTACCATTATTAAAAAGACTACAGAACCAACACATTATGACTAATAGGGAGTCAACTGCCAATATATATTACAGATGATAAGTTATATAAATTTTGAATGATAACTTATTATTGGATATATGAGTTACGGATGATAACTATATAAACTTTGAATGATAACTTTATTATTGGTTCCCTATTGGCTTTCTAATATTGATTCCGTAGCATTGTTCCTATCATTATATAACCATTAGTGAGCTAATAATTAAAGAATAGTGCTACGGAACCAATGTTAGGGAGCCATTAAAAAGTCAATAATTAAGTTATTATCCAAAATTTATATGAGTTATCATTCGTAACTCATATATCCAAGATTCAGCTATTATTCAAAATTTATATGAGTTATCATCTGTAACTACGTGTTGGCTCCTTATTGGTCATAATATGTTGGCTCCCTAGTCTTTTTCATAATTAAATTATCATTTAAATTTTTTTTTTTTAAAAAATTATCATTCAAATGATCATACACATAATATAAAAGTAATTATTTATAACTCATCTACTGTCACCACTATCAACCACAGCCGCCTAAATCTTAAACCACCATCACCATCACCACCAACCACAGTCGCCTAAACCTTAAACCATCATCACCACCACAACCGCCTAATCCTTAACCACCATCAATTGCAACCCTCACTAACACAACAACAACAACAAGGGAGGAGGCGAGTGGCGCGTGAAGAAGAAGAAGAAGAAGTTGAGGCAGAGATCGCCGTCCTACTACCTAAAGCTTTTATCGCAGATCTACCCTTACGACAGCCGCATCCAAGCTCGCGCCGTCGACGATGACGACCCCCTTGCAGAAAACTACAACAACATCGCAAGAAAGGAGCTCCCTCCAATGGATTTGTAAAGATCTATATGTGAGATGATGCGGTGAAAGTATGTCAGAGGAAGAGGAAGCTAGCAACTACTATTTCACGGAGAAGTAGAAAGAAAAGTAGGAGAGGAAAATGGTGTGCCACCGTGTTTCATTGGCTGTTTGTTGACCCTAATACTATGTACCACGAATAGTTATTCTTTTATCTTTTGACAAAAGTTATATTTTTATTTAAATTTTAAATAGGTTTATTTTATGTTTTAAAACATACTTTTATTTTAAAAAAAATTATTTGTTTTTTTTTTTTCAAAAATTACCCATACTAACTTAAATTTTAAAAGGAGCATAAGCACACAAAAACATTTTTTTTTAGAAAAATACCATCTAACTAGAAGAACGTGGAGTGCCTGCGAGAACTCACAATGCAAATGAAATTGCAAAAACATAGGTTGTAAATAGAATTACGAAAATTCGGCTGCACATGGAACTGATAAAACTTAGGGTTTAGAAAACTAATAACGCACATAAAATTGCAGGAACTTGGGATGCAAATGGAACTACCAAAATCCATGATATACATGAGACTATTAAAAATAGGGATACAGACAAAACTGCTAGCACTTGGTGTGCAAGAGAAACTATTGGAAAATATAGGATGCAAACATACGCTTAAAAAAAGAGGTGCAACGAAACTACAGGAATTTGGAGTACAAACAAAAGCGGTATCTATTATTATAACTAAAAATTAGGAAAGAAAAAGTAAAAATATTCTCATAAAAGAGTTTAGAATAGGAAAAAACTCGAAAATTCAAAGGAATATACCATGGCTCAAATGGCTAGTTAGAACTCATAATAATAAGTTACATAAGCGTGCGTTTGGAAGAGAGACTAAGATTGGAAAATTAAGACTGGAGACTGAAATTGATAAATTGAGATTGAAATAGGTTTATGTATTGTGTTTGGTTTAAAATTAATTAAATATAGAGACTGAAAGATAGAGATTAAACTAAGTTGATAAAACAGAAATAAAGGTTAGTATTGGAAATTATAATGTTGATTGAGGGTATTTGAATCAAAAAATATTATTAAAGTTTCAGTCCGAGTCCCCAGTATACCAGTCCCTCCAATTTGGAGGTACTGAAAATATTGAAATTTTGGAAATTGAGACTGAAATTTTAATTTTAATTTCTATTCAACAAACACAATACCAAATCTCAGTCTTCTAATTTCAGTTTCAGTACTCAGAATCAATGACAACCTAAAAGATACATTAACGACCTTATACCGAATTGATTGATTTGGTTCTAATTTTCCCTCAAATTCGACCTGATTATTACACAATAACTAAAATAAACATGCTGCTTAGACACTATTTATAAAATGCTTAATAAAGAATGCCTATTTAATATTTATAGACCAAGAATACAATCTAATATTCTGATCATAATGGCAAAATTAATACAATATCAAACTAAATAAATATAAAATCAACATGATATTTACATTAACATTCATTTAATATATAATACTCTAAATATATTTGATTTAATCATGGATAGGGATATAAGAAGAGTTAATGTATAATAATCCTAGATAACCAATAGAAATTTAATTAATATTAACTAATAATTTAAAAAAATTCAATCCATTCATCTTTTTAAATTATCTTTTTATCCTTATTTTTCTTCTTCCTTTTCTTAACACCATAGTTTCATCACCTATCACCACAAGCCATCTATCTCCACCACAAGCCATCACCGGCTGCCAACCGCCAACTACAACTAATTGCCACTACCAACTTTACTACTTACAATGAACGAACACAACACTCTAATTAGATAGAAAAATCCCAAAATGACCTTGATAATTAAATTATTAAAGTAAGAGACAATGAGGCTCCTAAAAAAATTTCTTTTCTGACTCTAATAAATAAATGAACAATAGCCATCCATCAAAATTAAATTCATTAAAAAATAATTAATTCTCATATTAGTGCATATAATTATATAAGTGATTTTTAGAATATCATTATTTTTTTTTTCCTCAAAGTATCTCTCAATCCGACAGGCCAAAGACTAATTTTCTGCGAATTTGAGCTCCATTTAAGGGTTTATCGCTGGCTAATGAGTTGCTGCATATACAAGGTGAAATTCGAACCCCGAACACTTGCTTAAGCGGACTAGTGAGCTAACCACTCCAACAACCCAAATTGATTTTATAACATCATTATCTAACCAAGCGCAGTAGCGCACACAACACACAGCCTCTAAGATTAAGATTAATTTGCTTACAAAAAGCAAAAAGCACAAACACTAAAACCATTTGAAACGGTTCTCAACATTTTTTATTTTTTATATACAAACGCCAAAATCCTTGTGTTGCCAACCTGCCACGTAAAGACGCACACATGATTATTTATTATTAATTATTATTATTATTTACCTTTCCAGCAAGCATTTGTAATTTGTAATTTGTAAAGCCAAATCATCATCAAACCTCTCATTAAAATGTTACCAAATTAATTAACATTTAAGTTTTAACCACTCTCTGTCTCTATTCTATTTCTATATTTCAGTATTTCTATCTACAACTACTATATAAGCTCGTGACTCTCCTATGCACTGAAGCCGGCTTCCGCCACAACCAACCTCCATGGGTTCTTGGATTGTTCTTCATGTTCAGCTTCTCATGGTGTTGTGCTTGTTGAGCTTTGTGAACTCACAGGTTGAAACTGGTGGTGCTTCACATTTGAAAGGGATTGTTTCCATTAATGCCAAATCGGTAATTGGAACCATAGATGATGATTTTGTTTGTGCAACTCTTGATTGGTGGCCCCCTCAGAAATGTGACTATGGTAGATGCAGTTGGGGCCTTGCATCTCTTCTCAATCTGGTACTCTCTCTTTTTCTTTTTCTTCTTTTTTTTAATATTAATTTTATATATTTCGAAAGTGCAGAAACCATTAAGCTTTCTAAAAAAAACTAAAAACTAAAAATGCTTCTATTTTTTAAATTTTTTTCTCTCACTTATGTTCTGATAAAATTGTCTGTTTATTTTTAACTTTTTTTTTAATATAATTTTTTTGGTAAGTTACTGGAATGACGTTCGAATCAAGAATGCTTGTGTTTGAGATCTCTTTACTCAGCTGCAACAAAATTTTCGTGTTTTACTTTTATTTTGTTTTGTTTTTATTTTTTATTTTATTTTTTTAAGGACGTCACCATCTACTCACCGTTTGAATAGACACGTTCATGATATTGTCACCGCATAGTAAGATAATAAATTAATAATTAAACTTTTTTACTTAAATATTGATAGGTCATTTTTCTTAAAATAAGCCTTTTTTTCCTGCTTATCTTTTGCTCTTATAATTAAATTCTGGGTTCAGATTTCATGTGTCATATTTATTGCTTCCATGATAAATTAGTTCATTGTTTTAATAATTTGACCAACTTTATTTCATATCCCTTTTCAAATTAAAATCTTATACGTGCATTTTGGGAATATAGATAAATTTAAATCTTGCAGTTTTAATCTCTTGCAGGACCTCAACAATCAGCTCCTGTTAAATGCAGTGAAAGGTAAGAGTAGAATTCTTCTCAATAAAATAAATGAAAGCAGTTTACTGTTATTTGATCACTTGTTTAACAATTGCTTAGAGAACTTATTAAGGTATAATTGCCTTTGCCTCCTAATATTACACAGAATTTTCGCCATTGAAGCTTAGATTGGGTGGCAGTTTGCAAGATAAGGTCATATATGGGACTGAAGACTATGACAAACCTTGTACTCCTTTTGTTAAGAATGAGTCTGAGATGTTTGGTTTCACTCAAGGGTGCCTCCCAATGCCTAGATGGGATGAACTTAATACCTTTTTCGAGAAAGCAGGGTAGATTCGAATCTCGCCTTGTATATTTGTGTTATGAAACTTATCATATATGTTCATCATTTTGGCATGGAAAATTTTGAATTTGTTCTAAATCAGTTAGTGTTATTTTATATGGTTTATTTCAGGGCTAAGATCATCTTTGGATTAAATGCTCTTAACGGGAGAACGATAAAATCTGGTAAAGCAGTTGGACCTTGGAACTACACCAATGCCGAATCTTTTATTCGTTACACCGTTGGAAAGAAGTACACCATTCATGGATGGGAGCTTGGTAAGTAGCCAAGTATATGCTGCCCTTGTTTGAAATTTTGGAACCATTTTTTGATGAATATTGTTGTCGATATATCAATTTAGGTGAAATACATGCATATGTTTGTGTACTAATCACAGTACTTTTCAATGGCAGGCAATGAATTGAGTGGGAGTGGAGTTGGAACAAAAATTGATGCCGGGCAATATGCTTCTGATTTAGTTTCTCTACGAAACATAGTTGATAATGCATATAACCATGGCAAGCCCGAGCCACTAGTGATTGCTCCTGGAGGTTTCTTTGATGCAAATTGGGTCAAAGAATTTATAAGCAAAACAGGAAAAGCCTTGGATGTGGTTACCCACCACATCTATAACCTCGGACCAGGTACATTTCGGACACACAGGCGAATTCCATGATGTTCTTAGTTATGTAATCTGAAAGCAAATTTATCTTGTATACAGGCGTTGACGAGCACCTTGTGGAAAAGATTCTCAATCCTTCCTATCTTGATGGAGAAAAGAGCACATTCAGTGCCCTCCAGAATTTAATTCAAAGCTCAGGGACCTCAGCGACCGCATGGGTTGGTGAGTCCGGAGGGGCTTACAACAGTGGCCATCATCTTGTGTCGGATGCATTCATCTACAGCTTCTGGTTTGTGATAACTCTTCGCGGCTTATTTACCATTAGATGATTTTTGAAATAACATTTGATCAACATTTTCATGTCACAAATAGGTATTTGGATCAGCTTGGCATGTCAGCTTCTTATGACACTAAAACATATTGCAGACAGAGTTTGATAGGAGGGAATTACGGCTTACTCAATACGACAAATTTCCAGCCGAATCCAGACTACTACAGGTATAAAATATTAATTGTAATAGTCTTTTTCCTTTTTTGGTTCTCTTTTGTCTTTTGATGAGAAGTCAAATCTGCTGGAAGGCTTACGTTCTTAAATTCACAATTCCTACATCCAAGAATTTGCAGCAAAATTTTTTAGGAATGAACAGCATAACTATGTAGGGGTCATTCTATGGTGAAGAGTCTTTTTAAATGAAGACCGAACGGAGATTGTTCTTTTCAAAATAGAAAAGAAAAAAGATAAAGACATCATATAAAATGCAAACTTCTCTTACAATTTTAGTTATAATCTTTACTCTTCATCAAAGAAATTTCCCTGTGGACTAATGTGATTCAGCATATGATCTTAAAGTTGAGTTACATGCATTCACTTTTCCACATACACAACTCGAACTAACTATCTACCATCGTTAGATGGGGTGTAGGACCCAATCAACTAGGTCTCACAAATCCGATCTAATGGTCAAGAAGAGTTAGTATAGTGTGCGAGAAAAAACGAGTACAAAACATGTTTCTCTAGTTTTGTATTCTTGAACTGATATGAAGTAACATGTATGGCACACTTAGATTTGTTCATTAATTACTAGATGTATGGTTTTGTGGCTACTTTGTAAAGGACCATGTCTTCAATCCAATAACATAAATGGCTTTATTAAGGCGACCCCATTTCAGATATGTAGGACTACATTATAAGTTATCACATTTACATGGTAATGTGCTTTTCTTCTCTGCAGTGCTCTTCTTTGGCACCGGCTCATGGGACGACTTGTGCTGTCAATTACTTTCTCTGGCACAAACAAGATAAGAGCATATGCACACTGTGCAAAGCAATCCGTGAGTCTAATTTCATGTCATAATTTCAATAAGAGTTCAATTAGGGAGTCAATTTGATCAAGTTGTTACATTTTACTTCCTCCATTCACTTTTATGTGTCATTTTTTCAGGTATATTTGGACAAATCGTAACTAAATTCTTCTAAGAAATGACACTTTTAACAGAGTTAGTATCAGTAAAATCTTATTTACTACTCTGATGTTTCAGGGAGGAATTACAGTACTGTTGATCAACCTGGACAGCAGTACAACCGTAGAGGCCGAAGTGTCGCTGAGTAACACCAACATTTTGAGGCACAGAAAGATGTCCATAAACTCGGAACTTATGGCACTACCTCTGCAAAGTGCGAACAAAAAATCAAGAGAAGAGTACCATCTAACTCCACTGGGTGGGAACATACATAGCCAAGTCATGGTTCTAAACAGGAAGACTCTAACAGTAAACTCGGACAACGAGATTCCTGCTTTGGAGCCTCTGTATGTGAACCCAGATGAGCCTATAACGGTTGCCCCTTACTCTATTGTTTTTGCTCATATACCTGATGCCAATGTTGAAGCTTGCAGCTAGCTAGTTAGATGCTGCTGAAAATGATAAAGAAAAGGGGGCAAAATTGTTTCAATATTTGATTGAGTAAATAACATGAAAGTTATGTTATTTTTCAATTTCTTGGTGAAAAAATATAGGCCAATTCTTTAAGGTTGAGCACAAGGTTTTTTATGTTATTGTTTGCTTGCTTCCTAATGGGGCACCAAGTTCATTTGTTCATCATTGTGATGACAATTTGAATATTGAATCATTGAAGAAGAAAAATATTATTTAATGCTATAGTACTAGTATGTGCATCTATTCATTACCTTGTATAAACTTTTAGAGATTTGAATGTAGCATTTTGCCAAATACTTTCTATGTAGATTCTTATAATTAGAACAGAAGAAATATCCGTTAGAACCCAGAAAATCTGGATCCCAAGCATCAAAGCATCAAAGGGAAAACTAGAGTGATCTGATCATGCCTCAAATGTGGCTACATTGGTTTGGTTCTATGCTAATCAATGTTATATTACTTATATCTCCTCAAACTTACAGACCTAGGAAAAAAAGATGAGTACAGCTTAGCAGTTCACAATATATTATTTCCGGGGAGTTTTAGAGGTGAACTTTATGCGGGGCATTAATCTTGGTTTGGAAATGCGGTATAAAATCTATTATTTGTCAAACGGGAATACTGTATTTCTTTGATTGTGAGCATGATGCACATAGGGATTTATTGAAAAAAATTCAGCAATGGTTCTTATCTGTCCCATTATAAGCTCGGCCCACTACAGATCGGCCTATAGAAGCCCAACAAGTCGGCTGGAACGCACCAAGCCCAACCCGAACTCATTACGGGCTGCGTCGATGAGTGTACTCAACAAAATCCTACTTTGTTTCAACCACGTAATCTTATCATTAACGTGCCGATAACAAGTTCGGTCAACACTTATCCACTAAACAAACTACAAGTTCGGAATGCACTTAACAAACCCTAATTTTACTCAGAAAGTCTTCTTCCTACCCAAACTTCCAATCAATACAAATAGACCTAGCTTATGCTAGACAAGGTATGTTCTCTTCTCCATCTCTTCACTTAAACTCATAAGTGTTCCTCTTTACTGACTTGAGCGTCGGAGTGGCCTTGCAGGTCCACCCCCCCCACCGTTCCTTGAAGAATTGAAGTACACCTCTTGCGTTCGTGTGGAGGCCGAGCTATACCTCTCCTAACCGAGCACATCCTTTCCTTCGGAGGAACTTACCAGCTCATCTCTGAAGTTGACTGAGCTATAGCTCATCCCCATTTCCACACCAGAACAATTGGCGCCCACCGTGGGGCCGAGATTTCATTAATCACTCACCCCTTTTTATCTCTTCTTTCTTTTCCGTGTTTCTCTTCGTTTCGCAGAATCTAAAACATGTCTGACAACGAAAATCCACCCAGCGCACAAGAGCTGTTCGCCCTGCTCACAGCTCTTCAGGCTGACAGCCGAAGTATGAAGGAAGAACTCCAACAACTTCGGAACAAACAAAATGACACCCAAAATGACGATGGCAATGCGCATGACAAAGACGATGAAGAAAATCTCAATAACAATAACAACAAAGATGAAGACAATAATGCTGACCACAACCCCGATGACAACACTGTTCATGCAAATGGAGCAGCGAAAACGAAAAAGCGCAACAGACCTCTCTCCAAAGAAATCATGACTTTCCAGATGCCTATGAACTTCACATTACCGACCACATTGAAAGCCTATGATGGGATCGGCGACCCCAATGTGCACGTTACCAAGTTCGAAAATATGATGCTCCTTAACGGTGCTTCTGATCCTATACTTTGTCGTTCTTTTCCTAGCTTTTTAGATGGTGCTGCACTTCTTTGGTTTTCTTCTTTGCCTGCAGGTTCTATCTCCTCCTTTCAGGAACTCGCCGATCTGTTCACAAATCACTTCGCAGCCTCCGCCATCTACCAACACGATTCAGATTACCTAAGTACTATCAAGCAAGGTCAGCATGAAAGCCTTCGTGACTATATGACCAGATTCATGAAAATAACAATGGAAATCCCAGACCTCAATTCGGATGTCCACCTTCACGCTCTTAAGAGCGGACTCATACCAGGAAAATTCCAGGAAACTATTGCTGTGAGCAAACCGAGGACTTTGGCCGAGTTCAGAGAAAAGGCCCAAGGGCAAATTGAGATCGAAGAGCTCCGCTAGGCTCGACGAACAGATAAAGTCGACTTCAGCAGAACAGATAGCAAATCAAACAGAGCTGCTAATAACGGTAACCGAGATAATCGTAAAGCTTTCCAACTAACACCTAAGTTTGAAAATTATACGCAGTTCAATACAAACAAGGAAGACATCATCAAAGAGATCTTAAACTTGAAGCTGATCAAACCACCGAACAAAGCCGGAACATACAAGGATTAGAAGCATGTCGACAAGACAAAATATTGTACTTTCCATCAAAAGTATGGCCACAATACAGAGGACTGCGTTATTGCAAATGATCTCTTGGAAAAATTAGCTCGACAAGGCCACTTAGATAAATACATCAGCGGACATATGAACAAGACCTCTACAAGCAATCCCCCAAACAACAATCCTAAAGGGAAACAGGTCATCGATGGAACTCCCAAAATTAAAGGTACAATCAATTATATCTCTGGAGGTTTTGCAGGTGGAGGCAACACAAGCTCGGCTAGGAAACGTTCCTATCGGGCAATGCTAGCCGTCGAAGGAGCAGACCTCTCCAATGAGCGTACATTGGACGTCCCAGAAATCACATTCGAGCCATCAGATTTCCAGACCTCAACAACAAACCTAGACGATCCAGTGGTAATCTCCATATACATCGGTGAACTGACACTAAAGAAAGTCTTCCTCGATCCTGGAAGCAGCGCCGATGTCTTGTTCTACTCAATTCTCCAAAACATGAAGATCAGTGATAGAGCACTTCAACCATCCACAGGGGAACTCGTCGGTTTTTCTGGAGAACGTATCCCAGTGCTCGGCTATGTGTGGTTACAGACCACACTCGGTGAATTTCCAAACTCTAAAACTCTTGACGTTCAATTCTTAGTTGTTGATTGCCATAGTCCATATAATATCATATTAGGCCGACCTTGTTTAAACGCTTTTGGAGCTATTGTTTCTACTTTACATCTCTGTGTTAAGTCTCTTGCGCAGAATAACACCATTGCTACAGTACATGCCGACCATAAGGAAGCTCGGAAATGCTACAATGCTAGTCTGAAGAAACCCTCACCTGAAAACAAGATACAGGGAGTCAACTCCATTTACAATGTAGAAGAACTCCCTCCTTTAGCCGAACTTGACCCAAGGGCAAATACAGATGATCGGCCTACACCAACGGAAGAGCTGGAGAAGCTCATCTTCACTGACAACCCTGACAAATTCACTTACATTGAAAGCACACTACCAAATAAGGAAAAGGCCAAACTCATCAAGCTCCTCAAAGAAAATATCCACCTCTTCACATGGAGCCCAGCCGAGATGCCCGGAATAGACCCAAACATCATTTGTCACAAACTAGCTACTAACCCCACAAGCCGACCCATAGCACAAAAGAAAAGACACCTCGGTTTCGAAAAGCAGAAGGCAGCACATGAAGAAACCGAGAAACTACTCAGAGCAGGCTTCATCAAAGAGGTCCGCTTCAGTACATGGCTGGCCAACGTGATAATGGTCAAAAAACACAATGGTAAGTGGAGGATGTGCGTCGACTTTACAGACCTCAACCGAGCTTGCCCAAAGAACGCATATCCTCTCCCTTGCATAGATAAGCTTGTAGATAATACATCTGATTTTCATACTTTATCCTTTATAGATGCCTACTCTGGTTATAATCAGATTATGATGCACCCTTCTGACCAAAATAAATCTGCATTTATTACTAACAGTGGGAACTTTTGTTATAAGGTTATGCCTTTCGGACTGAAAAATGTAGGTGCAACCTATCAGAGGTTAATGGACAAAACGTTCGAACAACAGATTGGACGTAACATGGAGGTTTACGTCGATGACATGGTGGCAAAGACACCGGATGGCCAAACACATAAAGAAGACCTCAAAGAGATCTTCGAACAGTTACACAAGTATAACATGAAGCTCAACCCAGAAAAATGCGCATTCGGGGTACAAGGAGGAAAATTCCTCGGCTTCATCCTAACAAACTGAGGAATTGAAGCAAATTCGGAGAAATGTCAGGCAATCATTAACATGAGAAGCCCTCAAACCATAAAAGAAGTCCAACAACTAACAGGGAGGCTTGCAGCCCTCTCGAGATTCTTACCTCGGATCGCCCATAGATCCTACCACTTCTTTAAAGCTCTACGCAAGCAGGCCGAACTCATTTGGGATGAAAACTATGAAACAACATTCGTCGAGCTCAAACAAATCCTCTCATCTCCACCGATCCTACACAAACCTGAAGTCAGTATACCTTTACTTTTATACTTATCTGTTACTAACTTTGCCATTAGCTCTGTTCTTGTCTCAGAAACAGATAAACAACAACAGCCGATCTATTATGTTAGCAAACTCCTCCAAGGAGCCGAGCTACGCTATCCTAGATTGGAGAAACTAACATTGGCCCTAGTAGTAACAGCTCGACGGCTACGTCACTACTTCAGAAGTCACTCGATCATTGTCCAAACCGACCAACCCTTGAGACAAATACTCACAAAGCCAGACTTAGCCGGATGTTTAATCAAGTGGTCTATCGAGCTCTCTGAGTTCGACATCTCCTACCAATCTAGAGGATCAATCAAATCACAACAACTTGCTGACTTCATAGCCGAGCTTACCACCTCAGATCCCAACCCTTCAGAGCCGAAATGGACCTTATATGTAGATGGAGCATCCAACCCTCAGGGATGTGGAGCAGGGATTGTCTTAGAAGACGACACCGGCCTAACAACGGAACAATCACTACACTTCATGTTCACTACAAGTAACAATCAAGCAGAATATGAAGCCCTCTTAACAGGACTCAAACTAGCTAAGAACCTCAACATCAAACACCTCACAGTTAATTGTGATTCCCTTCTTGTGGTCCAACAGGTAAATGGGATCTTTCAGATAAAAGATCCCTTACTCGAACAATACCTCCTGTCTGGCAATGCATTAATCCCTTTCTTCTCACATTTTGAACTACATCATATACCTAGAGAGCACAATATAAGAGCTGATGTACTTTCCAAATTAGCTGCAACTCGGACTTGTGACAATTCGACTTTAACACAGCTTAAATTACACACTCCGAGCATTTCACTCAATTCTGTGACAAGTGTTTCGCAGGAAAATGATTGGAGATCACCATATTCAATACCTCCTCTCTGGAACAATACCAGAAAACATAGTGGATGCCAAAAAGTTTCGAAGACGAGCAATTCATTACACCCTACTTGGAGCCGAACTCTATAGGAGAGGATTTTCAAAACCCCTCCTCAAATGTCTTGGCCTTCCTGAAGCCGAACTTGCAATGGCCGAGGTCCACGAAGGCGTCTGCGGCACGCACATAGGCGGAAGGAGCTTAGCAACAAAACTTCTCAGAGCTGGATACTATTGGCTAACGCTCAAATCAGATTGCATGAATAAAGTCAAAACCTGCACCAATTGCCAACTCCACTCGCCAACAATACACTGTCCAGCCGAGCTGTTACACAGCTCAGAGGTAAGTTGGCCCTTCTGTAAGTGGGGGCTAGACATACTTGGCCCTTTCCCCTTGGCCCCTGGTCAGGTCAAGTTCTTAATTGTTGCAATTGATTACTTTACAAAATGGATTGAAGCTTTACCTTTAGCTCGAATCACCTCCGAAAAAATGATTTCATTTGTTTGGAAAAACACTATATGTAGATTTGGAATTCCTTACGAAATAGTAACTGACAATGGTAGGCAATTCATAGATGACAAGTTCTCCGATTTATTATCTAACTTTAAAATCAAACATCACTTATCTTCTGTTGAGCATTCTCAAACTAATGGTTTAGTAGAAGCAGCAAACAAAGTTATTTTGCAGGCACTTAGAAAAAAGCTCGACAACGCCAAAGGACGTTGGGCCAAGCTCATACCTGAGATACTATGGGGATACAATATAACCCCCACTCCTCAACCAAGGAAACACCCTTTCGGCTTGTGCATGGACGAGACGCCATGATACCTGTAGAGATCTCCCAAGGATCGCTCAGAACACAACTTCACAACCCGGAAGCTAATGAATAGAGCCAACAGGCCGAATTGGACACAATGGATGAAGATTTACAAATGGCAACAATTCGACAAAAGGCCCTACACAGACGAACAGCTCGGAAGTACAACCGAGGAGTCAAACCAAGATCATTTCACATAGGAGACTTGGTTCTTCGCAAAATCGAGGAAGCAAGAAAACCACCAAGTCAAGGAAAGCTCGCCCCAACATGGGAAGGACCTTTTCGGATCTCAGAAGTGCTCGGCAAAGGAGCTTACTGCTTAGAATCTTTAGATGGTACCACTTTACCTAGCACTTGGAACATTTCATCTTTAAAGTTGTATTTCAGTTAAAGATTAGGTTAGGACAAGGTGATGCACTCTTTTTCCTACTCTCAAGTTTTTTCCCACACTGGGTTTTACTTGGAGAGCTTTTAATGAGGCACTCCACCCCTAACCTACCTTCATATTCAATAAAATAGAACTCTTTTTCACTTGCCATCGATCATATACTTTACTGTACTAATTTATTTCCTCACCACTATTGCCCTTTCCTTGCACACCGCCTACTATTTATACAATACTTGCCTGGTCGAAATACACCACGCTCTATTAACGAACCAAGCTCTATGAAAAACCGAGCTCTTATGTCATCATCCAATATCTAACTTATCAAATGTATAAGTTCACCATCCATCAAACACTATTTTCCGTTTCATGTGAATTCTATACTTCACTACAAACTCACAAAACTTCAATTTATTCAAAACAGAAAAAACACAATCCATTCATTCTTCTAACTTATCATACGCATAAGTCAAGTATCAAAACGCTCAACCATTTCAATCTTTTTCAAATATAACCAAACTTCGTCAAATCTAAAATAACTTATCAAATGTGACAATTAAAAAGTGTTCACAAACAGCAACACATTACAAAACAAAACATGCCCAAATATCAAATACAACTATTACTTCAAAAAGAGTTCACATAAACATTCATGCTTCCGGATCATGATCCCCACCACCTTCAACACCCACCTCATCGTCATCCACCAAGGCACCATTATGCACAGCTTTGATTGGATCTAATTTATCAAAGATGACATCAGGAAAGAGAAATTCAGCTTGTTTTTTGGCCCTTTCAAATCCAGCATGTAACATGTCGTACCCATGCTCCTCTTTGCTAACCTCCGCCGACTTCTTTTGTCCGCACAGCTCTACTACACGAGTCTCCAACTCCGTCTTATTTTTCTCCAAAGTCTGCAACTTTCCATTTAGATCAGAATTCTCATTCTTCAATCCCAATAACTGCTTCTCTTTTTTGGCAATCTGCTCCATCGCAAGTTGCAATTTCTTCTCCCTTTCCATACTCCTCTCTATCTCAGCACTTTCTTCTCTCTTCTGTTCAGCCTCCCTCTTTGCTTTCAGCTCCTCAAACCTACCAACACACAACAACCGAGCTGCACACACCTATGATAACACAAAAACAAAGTAAGAAACCCCATCAACCACTATCTTTACTTTCTGAAAATCTAAACATCTACCTGCATATATTGGGCTCGGGTAAGGTCGTCCACACTTCCAATAAAGTCGAAATCGGTCTTCGACTGGAAGTGCTCTTCCGCCATTACCAAAAAAGGGAAGTGCTCGGACCAAACCGACATCAAGTCTTCCTCACCCACATAGCCATGTAACTTTTGCTGGTTTCTCGTAAAACTCTTCACCTCGTCCAAACTCACCTCTTTACCACAGCACTTAGAACTCGTCAAATCAATCACCCTACTCTTTCCAGTAGCCTCCCCCTCTGCTCTCCTCCTCTTCATACTAATCGGCCTCTTCTTTTCTAACGACTGATTCACTACCACCCCTTTCTCAGTATTCGGTCCGGTAGACACAGAAAGCTCCCTTTCAACTTTCATTTTGAAAAAATTCTTCAACCCCCCCGTAGTAGTATCTGCAGAAAAAACAAAACACCACAGATTAGTACCAAGCTCAACATACCAAAATCAACATTTCACCATTACCCATTCACCTTACCTAAGTACTCGAACACAGAATCCATATCCTTCTCCCACCTTAACAACTTGCTTAGAGACAACAACCCTTTCGGACACACATATTGATCCAAAAAATCAATCACTAACGCACTCTCTTTATCTGCCTCAGCCATTCCTAGAATTTGCACCGGTTCTAAAAACCAATGCAATGGAAATCTCTCCAACAAACACTCATCAACATAAAATGGAAAATCCTTTTCCGGTGACCTCACCTTCACATACATCTGCTTAAAATCTTTGTACGACGACCTGTACAACACAAACAGAGACCTACCCTGCACATTATTCAACGTCAACAACCCACCCTTTCTAACCCCCTTCGCCTGGAAAAAAGAAAAAAACACTTCCAGCAAAGGCTCTTGATCCAAAAACTCCATCAACACCTCAAAACCTCTTATAAAAGCCCACGCATTCGGATGAATTTACGTAGGTGCACACTTCAACTGACTAAGAACACCATTCTCAAACTGAGTAAATGGAAACCTTACACCTATGTCAATGAACACCGTGGTGTACATATAGAAATATTCCCACCACTAGCCTTATGAAAAACCCTATCCTCAGAACAGCAAGGCATAAATTCTAAACCTACCCTTTCCCCTTTCCGAACCCACACCGCATGATCTCCAAGTTCAGACACACTCTCCTTATCCTGAAACAGCAACGCTTGCTCCCTCACCTCACCCTTCACCCACGAATAAGGATCCCCACTCTCAATAGGTACAACCGGTTTCCCATTCTCGTCTGTCAACCTACCACCCTCCATGAACGAAGCACAACAACACAGAGCGAAGAAGAGTAGAAGAAAGAAATAAAATCTTTACACGCTGTTACTAACCTTTTTGACTCATCTTGTATTTTCTCTTGTAAAGGAACACTGCAACCAGCCAAATGAACTCACACTTCCCTCACACCACACAAAAAGAAACACATCCCATTCTTAGAACCCCCAACCGTTGGATACTAGCAGTTTCCATTTGATCCAACGATCCACATTACTAGCTCGAAGAACGTGCTCTGACATAACTCCCATCATCACAAACCGTCGCATCAATCGCTCTCCCACTACCCAATGTTACTTTCCATTAAATGCAATTTATTCTCATTTTCTCCTTCTCCTTCTTTTTCTATTTTATTATTGTTCTTATCTTTTCTAAACAAAAAGGATACACATATCCACCTTTTTTCAAAAACTACACAGGTTGAACTTGGGGGCTACCATCCATCCAGCCGACCTATAGGGCCTCACACTTCAAAAGCTCAACCTGTTGGCTCACCATAAGCTTCACCCCAGGCCAAGCTTGGGGGCTGTGATCTGTCCCATTATAAGCTCGGCCCACTACAGATCGGCCTATAGAAGCCTAACAAGTCGGCTGGAACGCACCAAGCCCAACCCGAACTCATTCCGGGCTACGCCGATGAGTGTACTCAACAAAACCCTACCTTGTTTCAACCACGTGATCTTATCATTAACGTGCCGATAACAAGTTCGGTCAACACCTATCCACTAAACAAACTACAAGTTCGGAATGCACTTAACAAACCCTAACTTACTCAGAAAGTCTTCTTCCTACCCAAACTTCCAATCAATACAAATAGACCTAGCTTATGCTAGGCAATGTATGTTCTCTTCTCCATCTCTTCACTTAAACTCATAAGTGTTCCTCTTTACTGACTTGAGCGTCGGAGTGGCCTTGCAGGTCCACCCCCCACCGTTCCTTGAAGAATTGAAGTACACCTCTTGCGTTCGTGTGGAGGCCGAGCTATAACTTTCCTGACCGAGCACATCCTCTCCTTCGGATGAACTCACCAGCTCATCTCTGAAGTTGACCGAGCTATAGCTCATCCCCATTTTCACACCAGAACAGGTTCTAAGACCTTGGGTTGTTTAGTTTGAGAGAGGCTAACAAATTTGCGGATTTTTGGGCTAAATGGGGAACTAAGGATTGGAAAGCATATGTGGAATGGCTCTCTAGCGAAGACCTTCTCGATGTAATTCTTGTTGATCTAGCTCGCTCAGGCTTTGTTTCTTTTGTTTAATCACTAAAAAAAATATACATAAAAAATCAAACACAAATCAATCATATTAGACTATAATGTACATGTTGAAAATGTTAAATAATATATTTATTCCTACACAAATACATTAATGCGAATTTGATAGATTATCTATCATGTGCACACATAGTTTATTTTTATTTTATTATTTTTAAGATTCAAAGTTAAGTTGCCTAATTCATAAGTGAAAACTGACAAAACTATCCTGGCCAAGGATTTGGTGGCCTTCTTTAAGGGAGGGGCTCTTCCTAAACTATTTACAAATTTTTTCCCACTTTAATTTATCATAATTTATACCCTATCAAATCTCTCATATGCAAACTAACTCTTCTTTGCCACTAATCCACTATCTCCATATTATTTCAGAATACTATATACTACTCCATCATCAAATCTGGGTAGTTTCATAGTCTTCAAGGCAATCATTCATTATTTCCTGTTATGAGAACACTACAATCATCATGAGAGCCAAAAGCAAATTGAAGCCAGACAAGAAGAAAAAGAAACAAAGCAACCATCACCACCACCTTCACAATCTTCCTCCCCTCCTCATGAGTTCTCTTTCCCAATCTCTCTCTATTCTTCCACCACCAAAGCTCCACCTGCTGATGACATTTTCTTCCAGTGGCCACTTGCTTCTCCTCCACCTTCTATCTAACCTCCCTTCATCACCTTGATTCTCAACCACTTCCACGACAAAGTGATAATTTTTTTTCTTCCAAGATAAGTAATTTTATTCAATTGGAATGAAATTAATTCTATCCATTAACTAGAACCAGTAGAGCATAAAAGAAAAAGAGAATCCTCATACTAAGATATTTGGCAAATACAAAAAAAAAATTAAATAAAGAAAAGAAAAGGAATTTCCATTGCAGCTTCAATGGGCAGTGTGCCAAAGCTCGAAAGAAATGACAATAATGGCTTCCAACGAGCTCGGTGCAACAGTTCCAGTTGATAGTGGTGAAGAGACAGTTTGTATGGAGACTGGAGAGATTTTGTGTGGTATAAAATAGAATTATTCAAAAAGTTTAAAAATTTTCATAAATTATGATAAAATAAAATGGGTTAAATTTGTAAATAATTTAGGATAAGACACTGGTGCACCTCCCTCAAAGAGGGACACCGAATCCTTGGCCCACTATCGTATTCTGATAATTTTGTTTTTTTGTTAGAAACAGATTGTATAATGTGACGCACAACCGCAATAGCAGATGTAGCTCCATGTGGACTTGGGCATTCGGAGTTGCTTTAACTCGGGTGGTAATGCTCTGGTCCATGATTGACCTATGGTAACTCCATGTAAATCCCTGTTAGAAAGAAAGCACTCGGTTTTACAGCAATCTCTCTCTCGCCAACTTTCCCTCTTTCATTTCTTAGGGGGAAAAGCACACTCCCCGGACGAACTGTCCCCAAACCAAAATTAGAATGCCGGATTGTCTATTCTTCAAATCATTCCCCAATTCCTCCTCCTCAGCACCTGCTTCCCTTCCAAGTCTCCCACCATCTTCCCATGGTAAGAAATGCTGATCTCACTCAAACTCACGCTTAATGCTTAGTTAGTGCTTACAAGTTACAATGACAGGTGACAACACTCCTACTCCCACTCCCAGCACATCCACCTCCACACCCAGCTTCTCTCGCGAATACAATCTTACACTTCAAGCCAACTCCTATGCGGAGATTAGGTCCATCATACAGGCTGCTCCACCGGAAGGTGAGGTGCGCCTTCTTAACCCTGACGGAGATTGTGTAAATGAAGCACTCACCAACAACACAATTCTCACAAACAGAAACGGCACCCTCACCACCTTAATCGGCAGTTACTTCAACCACACCGAAACCGCCTCGCAACACTGCCTCCGCCTTCACCGCTGCGTCAACCGCGCTCGAGCCATGTACGCTCCCCTCCTCGACCTCCGCGGCCACGACTTCAACCACGGTGACGCCACTTTTGATCTCTTCCTCCACTTCGACGGCCACGAGAATCCTTTCCCCGATTCGAATCTCTCCAGCAAAGAAATCCGTAACTGCCTCACCGACCTTAGAAACCAGCTTGATTTCGGCCTCGGCAAGTCTCGCTCCCGGATTCGCCTCTTCCGCCGCGCAACCGCCGGTTCTGCTCTCTGTTTCGTCGCGACTGCCGTTGGAGTGGCAGCTGCGGCGGTTGCCCTCACAATTCATGCCGTATTTGCCCTTGCTGCCGCGGCTGCTGCTCCCGTTTGCAGTACTTGCATCGCCAATCCGAGTAGTGCGGCTGAAAAAAGGGAAGTTGCCAGGCTGGCACAGCTCGATGCCGCTGCCAAAGGTGCTTACGTGCTCAGCTATGACCTCGACACCATTGATCGGCTCGTGGCTCGGCTCCACACTGCGGTCGAGGGAGACAAGCTTCTTGTTCGGATGGGGTTGGAGAGGGGAAGGGAGAGGTATACTATCCAGGAGGTTCTCAAGCTCCTGTGCAAGAACAAGGAAAGTTTTCTCCGCCAGCTTGATGATCTTGAGGAGCACATATGCCTCTGCATTTACACTGTTAACAAGGCAAGAGTTTTGCTCCTTCAAGAGATATGTGGTCATCAAACTCCCTAGTAACTACTACTTTTAACTAATTGACACTGTTAGTGATTATTCTCCTTTGTGGTATAACTCGTCTGAGCCGTGGTTGAGTTCATCCTTTACTTGGTGGATGAGGGATAACTCGGCCAATGAAGAACACAGTGTGGGTACCTGCTAAAGGTACTCTGAAGCTCAAGTTAACTTTCTAGTATTTCTTTGAGTAATATCCAAATGGAATAAAAAACATAACTTATTCTTCCTTTAAGATGTGTCTTTAATAGGAGATATATATTACCATTGTAGCCATTGGTAGGTTACTTAGCTTTTAAGGTAAATAATCATATTCAGAAATGATGTCATTGTCCGATTTTTAGGTCGATTGCGGCTGAGATATATCAGCCAGATCAGAGATACTTATTCATTTGTTGTATGATCATTGATGGTCCATGTGTTCAACCTAATCAGCTATTTCAGAAAAAGGTTTCAAAGAATGAATGTGCTAGAGTTCAGTTCATGCTGTTTTGGCCTATTGAAGAAAGGTTAATAAAGTTCAAGCAAACATCCTTATTGTATTCATCATAACTATCTATTCATTTCTATCAGAGACAGAGAGTACATTGCCACCTAATAGCCATTTGCTTGAATCAAATTTTATGTTGCCGAAAGAAAAAAAGGTGTTTGCTGTCTGGAACAGAAATTAGGGTGCTATTATTTCTCTTGACTGATATTTATATGTCATTTTTCGTTGTTGTGGAATGTTGATGTACTTCCAAATGTTAAACTTATTAACAGTTCTGCCTTCTTTTTGGTTTCTATTAAGTTCAAAATTGCAATATTTTTTAAGCATTTTTCTGTTGCCTACCATCTTACTGATTGCAGAAATCAGATACAGATTCAATTTTGATGAAAGGATTCTTTTGTATGCTTGTGTATATGCTTGTTTTTTATGTTGAAGAATGGTGAGTCTTCAGTATTTCCATCAAAGCCTTCCCCACCATTCCTCCAACATCTGCTAAAGAGAAGCAGAGCTTCATGATTTGTCTGAAAGAGGTTTGGCCTTCGGTTGATTGGTCCTTCAATTTTCTCAGAAAATTTTTACTTACAAGTTTTCATTAATGGTTTTTATTGTATGGCCAGAGCATTAGGAGGAGTCTGATTAATGAGAAGATGAAGGAATTCGAAAACTTAATTCCAATTCTAATAAGGTACACTAATATATATCATTCTATTATCTTTTCACTGTTAGCTTTATCTGACAAAAGAATCCTTTTTCTTTACTTCATTTTTTTCTTTCACCAAAGTTTGCCTATGAATGAGCACATTTTAACATGTTTGGTTTCAGTATAGACAAATCTTCAATGCTAGATGATGCCATAAAATATATAAAGTAGCAACCTGCAATCCCATACATATTTTGAAGTATACATTTTGTGCTGCATTTTCAAAAGGTTTTATAAACACTTCCAACATTTAATTTATTTTTTGTCTCTTACATTTTAAATAAGTTTCAATTGTACCATTGGACTTAATTTTCGACGGTCAACATTTGGTTAATTTTTTCTTTTACCAATTGTTCCTTAACCTAGTCACTCTCACTCTCACTCTCACTTCCCTCGGTCATTGACTGATAGAACCCAGTTTGTCTTATTATTTTCCATAATATTTAGGAACTTAAAGGTAAATTTTATTGCACTGCTATTAGACCAGCTATGTTATATAGTGTTGGGCAACAAACGGGGAATATGAATTAAGTGTGCCAGAGATAGATGTTGAGATGGATGATCGGGCATACACGAATGAACAAAATAAGGAGTAGAAGCATAGCAGAGAGACTTGGAGTAGTGTCTATTGTTGAAAAGATTGTAGAATCTCGTCTTACGTGGTTTGAACACGTGAGGAGAAAGTCGTCAGATCATCCAATTAGGATGGTGGATAAGATGGAAGGTGGACAGTAGGTAAAAGGTAGAGGAAGGCTCAAAAAGACCATCCATGATGTACTCAAAGGAGATCTAAGTGTAAACAATTTCTTTGTAGATATGATACATGATAAGCCGACCCATCTGTGGGATACGGCTTTGTTGTTGTTGTAGTATTTTCCATAATATTTAGGGGTTTCTAGTCAATTGTCTTACACACTCTTAAAATGAATGGGTGCTCTTGTGAAATTGTCTTTTAATTAATTTAGTTGTGAATTGTATGCTTTTATTCTATATAATGCCTTGATGTATTTCTGGTAGTGTTTCAGGACAAATCTTTAGGGGCATGAGTGGACTCGGGGAATATAAAAGCATAGTGCAAGGAAGAAGAATCAAGGCAGAAAGCAAGTCTGGCCGCTAATTACTGCATTTGCTCAGAGGAAAAAATGGGAAATCAAAGGAGACACATTCTTAGTATACATTAAGGTGGTTTTGTAGGTTTTAGGATAGTTTTAGAGAAAGATGATCTTCCTTCTCTATACGGTTTTACTTCTCTCAATTGGGCTATGTCTATAGTTAAAATTACGGCAAGATATCTAATTTTCTGCAAGATTCAAGTTGTCGAGTTTGTCTCAAATGTTCTAGTTGGTTTTATTCCCTTTCATCTCTATTTGTTTATTGTTAATGAATTCTTGTTAATTTAAGTCATTAGTTGAATTTTATAGATGTTTTGATTATCGTGGAATTTATGTTTAATTGGAGCAGTGGTAGATTTCTTTGCAATTTTAATTATTTGGAATTTTCTCCTTGGGTATTAAAATGTTAGCCTTTATTTTTGGATTACAGGCGTGCGTTTGGAAGAGATACTGAGAGACGGATTGAGAGCCTGAGAATGAGAATGTATTAAGTTTGTTGTTGTGTTTGGTTTAAAATTTACTAAAAAATAGAAACTTGTTAAGGTCGGATCTCTTAACGATTGTCCAAAGGACTTTGAATGGGGTGCCAAGTCTCGATATTCGAGGTAAGAAGATGTGCTTTCGGTGACAAGCCATATGGCGTAGCCGAGAGCTATAGCTGAGAAGGGATTGATGTGGAGGTGAATAATCCTAGAAACCCTGAAATAGGATTATGGAATTCTAGATCAAATAGAATGAGTAGGGGTAAGAGAATGTGTACCTTGAGAGGGTGATGCCCCCTGCTTATATAGTTGCGGGTAGTTGAGATCTTTGTGGGATATGTTAATATTGCATCGTATCTTTCCTATTTTAGATGATTCTCCTTTGCTTGTGGGCCATTTATTGATCGCCTTATTCTTTAAGAATTGGGCCTCGAGGCTGGTCCGTAACAAAACTTAAAAATATATATTAAATTAAGTTGACGGAGGAAGGATGATAAATCATATTTTGATGGTTTATCTTATACTTAAGTTAGAGGTTTAATCAATATAAACTCACATGAATAGCAAGTGAATGAACATCTTTGTGAATTTATATTTAATTGTGCCTTAAATGAGAAAATGTATGTTTTTAAGCTTTAAATTGCAAATTTAATTCTACTTTCATCTCATTCGACACCTTGATATGTTTGTTAAGTGTTTAAAGCTTTAGGAAGCAAGGATGGCTTGGAAGGGGTGAAGAAAACATGCAAAAGCGAAGTTTTCACAAAGAAGCGAAAATAAGAAGATGGAAAAAGGAGCTATAGTCATTGGATTTGAGCAAACTTGGACTCTTTGGAAAGAGAAATTTGACATCAACAACTTTTATGTTGAAGACTTTTCCAGTAGTTCTATGCGGAATTCGCGTCCAAAGATTGATGCGCTGAAAGTTGCTAATGCATCTAACCTTGACCTCTTCTCACTAATCGGGTTATAACTTGAGTTAATGAGATCCAAATGAAATGGTTTCAATCCCATTTGAAAGCTAACATTCATAACTTCAAAATGGTATACATATGTCTATATGAAGATTTGCTGCCTTTGCCCGTTGCGTACATGCGTGCACAACTTGTGTTGTGTGCACAGCTCCGATTTTCACTCTCGGGAAGTTGCATGGGCAACTATAGTTGTGTACGCAACTCTCCCTACACATGCCTCATTAAAAAGTCACGTGACACACTAAAAGAGGAGCCCATTTAAGTCAATTTCTACACCATTTTGGAGCATTTGGATGTCCAATTAAGAGGAAAACAAGCACTCATATGACATTCAAGGGGATCAAACCAAGTTTTATTCTAGTTTTTCATTAGGTTTTTATGTTCATATTTTAGAGAGAGAAACTCCAACTTCTCTTTATGATTTTTAGTTCAATCTCAATTCTCACTTCCAATTGTTCTTAGGATCCATACTTGTTCTAGTTTACTTGTTGATTTCTCTTGATAATTACTCTAATTATTTCTATTATTTTTGTTCTTGAACTAATTATTGTTATTTGTTGATTTTACTTTGATTAATGAATGTTTGAGGTATTTTCATGAATTGATTGTGTTTGTTATTATCATACTTGTTCTAGTTTACTTGTTGATTTCTCTTGATAATTACTCTTGATTCATGATGTTTATTTTCTATGCACACCAAGTGTTTGATAAAATGCTTTGTTTAGATATGGAGTAGATTTTTATTCCTTGGTTATGAGTTGACTACATGAATGCATTTGAGTCACCTTAGCCTTCTTTGTATGATAATTGAGAGTGGTTTGTGTTGATTTAGATGTCATTAACGCTAGTTTATCATTAATTTTATAATGATTGGGACTTATGAGCCAAGATGGATTATTCTTGTGCTCATTAACGCTAGTCTAGTATATTAATGAGTAAAGTAGGACTTATGGCTATGAATCAACTAAATAGACTCTTCTCGTCAAAGTAACCATTCTTCTCGTCAAAGTAACAAGATTGGTGAGAAGTTCACTATAGGATATTATCTATGTTTAGAGGTGATAAGGATAATGTATTCCATAAAACCCATGACCAAGGTATTTTAATTGCACTTGAATTAGCTTATTGATTGCTTGTTTATATCTACTTTTATTTCTTGCTTAGTTTACTTCTTGCATTCTAGTTATCCTATATCTTACATGTTTATGAATTGTTGCATTTAATTTCCTTGCAAGATTTACATTCTTGCTATAGTAGTTGCTAGTTGAAAACTCTCAAACCCCATACTTTCCTAACTAGTTTTAGCCTTTTGTATTGATTATAAGTCCAAGGGAGAACGACCCGAGACGAAATACTCTCGATTTAATTGATTTTTATTGTGACATATTTTCTAAATTTGTTCACTCTTCGACTACCGATTGAGCTATATTTACAACGCTATCATGATTTGATTTCTAAGAAAGAAATTCTCAACCGGTCTTGAGGAGCGCATCAAATTTTTGGCACCGTTGCCGGGGATGGTGGTTAGAACGTGGTTGTTCCACGGTGATGAGGTCGACGGATGGAGGAGGGTGGTGGTGGTGGTTGCAGAAGAGAGAGATAAGGGGAAGAGTGGTGGCGGCGTCAGTGATTCTGTCGGCGCTGGAAGAAGATGAGGGAGAGAGGACGAGTGGGAAGCTATGGCAGTGATGCCAAGAATTAGGATTCCGAACTAGGGAACAAGAGAGAGAGAACAGAAAAGCACGGTGAAGTAGTTGATGTTAGTGGGATGGCGCCGCAGTGATCGTGGTAGACGGCGGCGACAAAGGAGGGTTGATGGTGATGTGTGGTTGGTGGTTCGGTTCATGGACGGCGGTGGTAGAAGATGGCAAAGGTGACTGAGAGGGGATGGGGTTGAGTACGGTGGCTAGGGTTGGGACGACGGAGGTGTTCGGTGGCTAGGGTTGTTGTGATTGAACGAAGAAGAAGATGATTAGATAGGGAAGAGGGAAAACAACGATGGAAATTAGGATTTTCCGTTTTTTTTTTTGGAATGCACATGGAGTTGTCTACACAACTCACACTTGTGTACACAAGTGGCAGAGAGGGCAGATTTGATTTGTGTACACAACTCGTGTTGTGTGCACAACTGGCAGAGAAGTAAAAAGAGAGTTGTGTGCAGTTGTGTGCACAACTGCTGATGCGGATTTTCAGCAACCCTACTATCTCGGCAAGTATACCGAATCGTACCAAGTAATATACCACAATTAAGTGGAGTATCGATCCCACGAGGATTAAAGGAT
>JASCZI010121420.1:0-14930 GCA_036250425.1 Stylosanthes scabra | reverse complement strand
CGCTCATCCATAGTGGATAGAACATCCTCCAACAAAGAAACTCTCTTCTCTAGGAGAGTAGAGTCCTTACCTCTTGGTTCACTTGAAGAACGAACCTTCTTGCTTCTCCATTGAGCAGGAATAGCATCCCTTCCTCTTTGGGTCTCGACATGCTCCATACCGCTCCCACTAGAGGCCATACACACGAACCACTTGTGCTCCCTCTCAAACCTTGCTCTAATGCCAAAATTGTCACGGCCTTGGACACACTCCAACGCTACCGTAACCGGCACTTGAACTTACTCAACCTCTTGAGCTAAGATCAAGTCAGCCTAACCCTCAATATTAGCACTAAAGCTAAAAATATAAGAGGACACAAGAGAAAGGAAGCTTTGGTGGAAATTACTTTACTAACACAAGTGATTTGTAGAAATGACTCACACACTCAAACTCCAAACTCTCACCCCTATTTATACTAATCCACCTTCTTAACGGACGGCTAGGATTAAATCTAATCAACGGTCCAGATCAAGTGTCCAGAACCTTCATTACAAATATCTAACCTATTACATTTCTCCAAATACTTCTAGATTATTCTACCACACTCTTTATTCTTCTACATATATCTATGCTTTTCTAAAATACTCTATGATCTTCTAGAGCCTTCTAGGACATTGTAGGGTCTTCCAGGACTTTCCAGAATCTTTTAGAAAATTTCGAAAATATCCAGAGCATTCTTAAATATACCAGAATATTATTTAAATACGATTTAAAAGTAACTTTTTAAAATTTACCGTGACAAGTAGTAGTCTTGTATGCATCAATTTGAATTTTCCCATAAAAGGAAAAGGATAGCTAATTTCTTTTATCTCCTTGCATTGCCGTGTAAGGAAGAGTAGTTTATAGCTTTATATACCACCATTCAATTATTATGTCACTTCCAAGTTCCCAACACCAAAAATGTGATTTTTTTTAAACGAAAGAGAGTTTTATTAGGAATGAGTGATTTTAGGATAAGTATAAATTAAACAAAAAACTGGTGTTTAAAGAATATTGATATAAAAGAGATGTCGTCAGAATTATATTATTCAAGAGGTGTAAGAGTGGTTGATTCACCGTGGCATGCTTAATACTTTTGTTACAAACTAGTAGGTACATGCATGCAGACTAATGAGAGTATTGAACAAAAATTCAAAAGGCCAAACAGTGAAAGAATATAAAGTGGGAGAATTAGAATGAAGAAGCTAAGGATTATGAAATTAATTAAAGGAGAAAAAGTTAAATTGTCCTTTTTGTCGATAGTATAGAATTCTCTAAACAAATTAAAGATTGAATTGAACAGCTGTCTAATATTCAACCACATCTGAACCCCTTTTAATCACCATGTACATATATGCCTCCCAAAGGGATATATATAGTAGTGAGAATTTAGAAACAATGTAACACTAACTTTTTGGACCAAAGAATAAATAATATATTTTGATCCATAAATCCAAAGTCACTTGCTAACATGGTTTGACTTTGAAACTTAATTGGAAATTTGGAATTGAAGTTAGTTAGACCAAGAAAGTGAGTAAAAAATAAAGTTTAATTATTGAAAGTGATAAAGGTTAAGAACGTAACATAGTCACTGGTTGAGAACAAATTAAAGCAAGGTCAAAAGTAACAAAATGAGCGAATTAAGTTAAAGCTGTGATTTGTTGTTAGTAATCAAGACTTTTTATATTCTGGTACAGACATAATTAATTAAGGGGCCCTTCAACTTCTCCAGCTTTATGGGACCATGCAAAAAGAAACTCATTATAATGGGAAGGAAAACAAACATAATGGTCTAAGTAATTAAATTAGAGCTATGTATGAGGTATCCCTAGCTACTAGTAAAGTATATATAAAGAGTAAGGAGAAAATATAATAAATAAAAATGAAATAGAAAAGTTAGTGGAAAATGGGTATGTAGACAATATGAATTGGGTGACACGAAGAAACGTCTCTTCGTGTTTGCGTTGTTGGGATGAGTGATGAGTGCCCAACAATAACTTATTCAACTCTGCATTTCAGCACCCTGCATAATCTCTCATCTCATCTTTCGTTACCCATTGTACTACCATACTACCATCACATAGTAATATATAATAATTATTTTCATAAAATTATATATAATCAAGACTTATTCACTGCAACAATATTCAAGTTGTGCCTTATAATATTGAAGTTGTCACTTATTTTTTTAAAGATGTAAATTAAATTATTGATATTTTTATTAAAAGATCTAATTAATATGTAGTTTTTATTTTATTTATTATTTATAAAAATATTTTATTAACTCTAAAAATTAAAATCATCACTTTTTAATTAATCAGATGTGAGTAATGTAAAATATTATTTTTACAATTTAAAATTTTTTATTATAATATAAAAATAACAAATAAATGTTAGTAAACTTATTTTTCACATTAAGATATATAAAAAAATTTCAAACCAAATTCGTAGCTATTGGAATAGAAACTGCTACTAAACACCATATTTTTCCAAAAATAAGGGAATAGATGTATTTATTTAACGATGGTTGGACAAAAATCGCCGCAAAACCTAGACACTTAGAAGTACATTATGCAAATCGTCGCAAAAACTGCCGCCAATCGTTGTTTAACCACGATTTTCAAAAACCGTCACTAAACAACACAATTTGCTGGAATAGTTGTAGTGATTTATCAGTAGAGTAGCTAGTTTTCATAATTAATGTGATTACAAACAATTTTACAGTCACTACTCATACTTATTAACTATATACAAGTATACAACGTACGTACTAAGTATTAATTTTGATTTGATTAAATGAGAAGATGGATTTATTATTAATTATTAGTGGCGAGGTTTGAGCGAGAAAAAGAGAGAAGATGAAGATGGTGATTATGCGTGTTGTAATAAGCGTGGTTGGTGGAATGGTGGAGTTAGAGATGATGATGAGTGCCTCTGAATTATCTGATGATGCATTATTATTATTATATATTATATTATATTATATTATTATTCTTGTCTCATTCAATGCATTATCATTGCACCTTCAATTCAATTCAGATTTCGCATTTCACGTTATATCAGAAATCTCAATTAAAATGAAAGTACAAAGGATAGATCAGTATATATAGGTAACGTTCATGTGTTAGATGCAATTGTGCAATAATAAGGAGATAAAAACCAACCGAAATGAATATAATCAATGCAAAGTACTTTATATAATCTCGCTTTAGAAAACCAAATGTTGTCACATTATGTTATGTATGTCAAACTCATCAATATATAAGTGAAAACCATACTTTATTCTATCTCAGCTACAATTTAAAAATAATGTGTATAATAAAAAGAAGTGAATGTTTTTGAAAAGAAAATACTATTTCAGAAAAGCAAATAAAATAATTTATGCTTCAAGTATATCTATATTCAGCATTGTTGAGAAACGTAGAACATCAAGTTTTTGTAGCAGCTGAGGGATGTCTCAGTGTATATATGCATATGCATGTTTAACTGTGGCTACTGCCATATACATTATTGTAGATTACCAATGCAATCATTGCTAAATTAATGATTACAAAAAGGACTGAGATTCCTTTAATTATTTACTGAATACTGAGGAAAACCAGGGGGCAGAGCAGCCGCAACTGAATTCAAAGCATTCACCATTAATTCACTCTCTATATTAACTTTTAAGTTTTACCTACCTAACATCTATTGATTGAGAAAGATTGTACAAGTAATTATTGAATTCATGCATACTATATTCAGAGATCTTCCAAACAATTTATGTTGGTGATGTGTGATTTAATTGGTGAAATATGCAACAAATTAAAAGTATTATTCATATTGATCTATATATGTCTTGTTGTGCATGCATGGATGTGTATCCTTAATTAGCATAAGGTTGCCCTAATTAATAGCTTATTAGCCACCCCTTGCACCCTTGCTTTTGCTAAAACATTATCCAGCCGTGAATGCCTTCCATTTCACTAAATCTTACACATGCTTCTCATCTCCCTAATATATATGTCATAATTCTGCATTTTATTTACGTAAAAATCTCTTTTAAATTAAAGTTCGAGAAGATTGAAGTATATAATTTCCGAAAATTGCAAGCATATGCCTTGAATATATTAATGTTTTGGTTGTGCATTATCATAATTAAAATAGGCCCAATTTGATAGTTTCAAATGAACATCATTATATCTTTTTTTCTTGTCTTAAGGAGGTTAATAATTATGTATATATATGAGTGTGCTAAATATATATATACTATCATAATAAGACAAGAAGGAAATTCAGAAACACACAAAACATGCTTTTTATAAACGCGCATGCAAGCATGGGGGGAAGTAGACATGAATTTTAAAAGATTAACTCAATACCCCATTGACATGGAATGATTATGAGTTTTATAATCTCCAAAAATGGCATAGGAGGACAACAAGTAGACAAACATATATAGGTGTTAATTAATATAAAAACTAAAAAGCTTACACAAAACAACAGCCAGAAAATATTGGGATTGGAGCTCTAAAATTACTAATATTTATACACATTAGCTTACTTAAAGGCATGGGCTGCAATCCTGACAAAAACATAAACAAATATTGTGACATCAATTAATAATTGCATGAAGCCAAACCCCCACCCTCTACTTATAAATAATTCTTTTTTTTTTTCTTCCATAAAAGTGTATGCTAACCTCTTTCTTGGAGAGGAGAAGCAATTGAAGTTTATTTGATATAAGTGGACAAGTTAGAGAGTGAAATAATATTAATGGGGACAAGCTAAGATGGTTGAAGAATTGGGGAAGTGAAGATATGGTGATGCGAAGGAGCGTGTGAAATAAAAATGAAATGTTTCGTATTTCTATAACAACTGTCTACTAATTAAGGCCACATGTAATTTATACCTTCTCAATTAACTGCTCTTTTGCTATTACCCATAACTTGCCTCACCATAACCACAATTTTATATATGTAATGTAACACAATATATTGCCCCGAATTAAATATTATATAACAAAAGCCTGTCAGATTTCACACCCATCAATGATTAACTAATTGTTTTACCATAATATTATTATTTTATAAAAGAATAAGAAAGAGATAGAAGAATAGGTGAAACAGAACATAGAAAAAAATATACAGAATTGCTATATTGTAAGCAGTTTCTATATTTGATGTAATAAAATTTATGTTTTTTTCTGTTATTTTAAAAAATTGAAAAAGAAAGCTTTTAAAAATTTAATTCATATATTATTTCTCTTATATGGTTGTGAGTTGGCCTAGCTTGTGAGAGTGAGAGTAGTGTGTTTGATTATGCAAACTAAGTTTGGTTTGTTGGAATTTTATGGATGAATGATAGTAGTAGTGATGCAATCCTCTAGTTAGATAGGAACACTATACTTTTAGTAAAAGACCAATATAAAACCTGGCAAGTGGAAGGAAGGAAGGAAGGAAAAGGAGGAAGAGGAGAAGAATAAATAAAATGGGATATAGAGTGCGCATATATTATGACCACTGAGTGGCCATCATAAACTTATTTTCTTTGGATAAGCCTCCCAATTTCTTCACACCCCACCAATTCATCACATATGCTCATGCTGCAACTGCAACTCTCTATCTAGTGATCTCAGGCATACAATAATCTAAAATTACTTTATGTAATTATTATTACAGTAATAATTAAAAATATAAAATAAATAAGTGTGGAGTATTAAAGTTGATTGAGAAGATATTAATGTTTGATTTGGTGTTACGTTATTCATCATTTAAAGAATGATGTGTAAATTGGAGGGTGTAAAATGAAATTATGTAATATGTTTAGGGTGATGGACGCATGGAAGTCACGTGCGATCTTGAAATGTGAATGGGGCGGTTTATATAAAGCTATCGAAGCCACAGCAAGGAAGGGAAGAGACGAGTGCTTCATCACTGCTTCCCCTTCCTTCCCTATTATTGCTCACTGCTCACTGCTCACTCAACCAGCAACACAACAACTTGATCATCATCATCATTCTTTCCATGACACACATTCCATGATACTTTCACCAACAAAAAAACATAAATCTTTTAGCTTCTGAATCAATCAATCCATAAAGTAGGAGAATGGAGGCACATAATGGTGAGAAGAGGGTGACCCTGTCCAAGTTCAAGAGGGTTTGTGTCTTCTGTGGTAGTAGCCCTGGCAACAAGACTACCTACCAAGATGCTGCCATTCAACTTGGCAATGAATTGGTAAAAAACACCCCTTTTTCTTTTCTGGGGTTCTGTCAAGATTGCTTTTTTATTTTCATTTTTCATTTTTGACAACATCATTGCTTCTTAGCTAACCACTTTTACCAATTTACAAACTTCCCTCTGCTCATTCCGCTTCCCTCTCTTTCTTACATTTCAAACACTATACTTATAAACTCTTCCTCATCATTTTACTACTTTTTTGGTTTTAGTTGACATCATATTCATATATATTATCATACCCACTCTTATTATTTGTGTTAAATGTCCCTCAAGGTTTCAAGGAACATTGACCTGGTTTATGGAGGTGGAAGCATTGGTCTAATGGGTTTGGTTTCACAAGCAGTTCATGATGGTGGAAGGCATGTTATTGGGTATGTATCACTATGACCCTTCTTTTTATTTGACTTCTGTTTCAATTCACTGTTTCTATTATTATTATTTTCTCTTTTATCTTTCTGTTTCCCCCCCTAAGATGTGGGGTAAAAAGGGTAGAAGGATCACACTCAATGATTCATCTAACTATACTTGATTTGTTTGTTGGTTGGTCTCTAGTTCTTTTACACTGTTTGTCATGTTACTATTACTTTGCAGAGTTATTCCCAAGACGCTCATGCCTCGAGAGGTATGTCTGCTTCTGCTTCTGCTTCAGCTTCAGCTTCAGCAGTACAAAAAGCTTCAACTCTTTTTGCTTCTCATAATAAAATATTCCTACTAGCTCTTCCATTTTATTTTTTACTTCTATATGTTTCTCTACAACAAGGATAGAACTCAGTTTTTGTTCCTTTTTTATTCTTTCTGTCTTATTAATGTGTGTAACATCTGCTTATGCTTTTCCACCTTATTATCTTTTTCATTAAAAAGCCTATTCAGTTCCTCTGTTCAAAATAAGCTTCTTGACAATTTCAAAACTTGCTAGTTTACAGCTTTGTTGCTGAAATTTGGCCCTTTGTTCAATTTCTTGCAATTTCTTATGTTTTTACTTCATATGCTTTTACTATACTGAAAGTCTGAAACTCTGCATGAGGATTGTACTGTATTGTATTATTATTATTATTATTATCAACCTCTTTGGCTGCAAATAATATTCCTGACATCAACATTTCTAGATTAGATGCACTGGATTACCTATCCTCCAAATGAGTCAAATATTATTTGAGCATAGCTATAGTACTTTGTGCCAACATATATTCATTATTTAGAATTTAAACTCTACTTAGATTAAATTCCATGCTCTAGCCAATGATGAATGTAAGTATATGGCTCAAAATACAATAATAACTATTTTTAAAAAAACATTTTTTTCCCTCGCAAACCTCATTCTCCCATCTATTCTTTCTTGTTATTTTCTGGTATCTCAAGTTTGCAAAACTGTACATTCTGCAGCTAACTGGTGAAACAGTGGGAGAAGTAAAGGCAGTAGCAGATATGCATCAAAGGAAAGCAGAGATGGCTAAGCATTCAGATGCTTTCATTGCCTTACCAGGTTAGCCTTTAAAAGAAACTCGCTTGGTTTCATTAAAATAGAACTATATAAGGTACATCATGGTGCTTGTAGTTTTCTACTTTTATCATGTAAGCACTGACCGTATCTCAGTGTATGCAACTTTCAAGACTAAGTCTTCCAATTGGTCTCTATCTGTCAACCTTTTTATATTCAGCATTTAACAAGACCGGTTTTACTTTTTTTTGTCTTCACATTATTAAAAATTAAAAGGGTTATCACGCCTAATCATGAATCTTGTTGACAAGTTAATTAACTATATTAATAATAATATATATGTAGTTGTGTATGATGTTGGAGCCATATAAGTAATGGATGTGGACTAGTCCTTCCTTCACTTGTTAGAACTTTTTGTTTTTTTTTTTTGGGGGTCTGACTTATTCGACATGAGTCATTTTGAAGAAACCAGAAGTGGACATGGTTTTTCATTATTTAAAAGGGATTCAAATAAATAAAGAACTTTGTGTGCCTGTATGACAAAAAAACACAATTTTCTGTGACTTTTTTTCTTCACATATTCCAATGCTATGACCATGATGATTGATTAGGGTGGAACCCCTTTTCAATCCTTAACCATCTTTGGCCAAAAACAAAGAACTTGAGCTGTTCTGAGTTTATCTGTGGTTCTGGTTGAATACCAAGTTCACCTTTCACTTCAAACCATGACGTGATTGTACAAATGCCTTACCCTTTTTCAAATGAAGAACTTTGACATGATAAGGTTTCCAATTAGCACCTGTACCTGAAATTGGAATGATGCCTTATCCTTTTCAAGGACCTTTTTGTTTTTTTCTTTCTAGTAGTTATCAATCTGAGTATTTCAGTGCTGCAGTTTGGAGACAGAGTAGAGAGGAGCCACGCAAAGATAAAGTTGTAAATCACTCTATTGGTTAGATGAAAAGATAGAGAAATATATATATATATTTTTTTTTTTGGGATAGAATGTGAGTTCATTCAATGTGGGCTTTATACTTAATCTAAAAGTGGATGAGTTTATTTTCATTGTCACTCAATATACAAAGTAAAATTGTAAGAAGTCAAAATCAATGCTTGGCCTTAATGATAGCCATAATGGCATGCATTACACTTTACTAAGGGAAAATGGATTTTTTCGCCTAAACATTTGATGAGTTGATTAGTGTTATACATTAACATCTTTTGTTAGTATTTACTTTCTTAGTAAATTCACTCTTTATGTAGAATAGTTAATACTAAAACAGGGTGAAAAGAAGAAGATGCCATAGTCCGAGTGAAAGATAGTTTCAAAATTGCTCAAATGAATTCCAATTTCTCTTTTCAAGTCTTATAATTAAGTTCTTGAAAAGCTCATGGAAGTTACATGCAGGTGGTTATGGGACTCTAGAGGAGCTTCTTGAAGTCATAACATGGGCTCAACTTGGGATTCATGACAAACCAGTAATAATAATTCACTTTTCCCATTTAATTGGAAACTATATCACTATAAATTATAGCTCAAGTCCACAAAGTTTTGACACTTTTCCACTTGTAGGTGGGGTTAGTAAATGTTGATGGATACTTTAATTCCTTGTTGTCATTCATTGACAAAGCTGTGGAAGAAGGGTTTATTAGTCCAAATGCTCGCCATATAATTGTATCAGCTCCAACAGCAAAAGAGCTTGTCAAGAAATTGGAGGTGATTTCTCATAGCAAGAGATATAACTAATTAACTATATTACTACTACAATGTTTCAGCAGTGACTTGATTTCATTGCAAGTTGACAGGTTTAGTATATATTTAATTAGGCAGAACATGAAATAATATTCTTTTGCTTCGCAGGAGTATGTTCCCTGTCATGAAGGTGTTGCTTCCAAGCTAAGCTGGCAGATGGAACAGCAACTTGCTTATCCTCAGGAGTATGGCATGTCAAGGTAGCTGAAATTTCTTAATCTGCACGGAAAAAATGAGAAGACTAGGAATAGAATTTTGGAGGTGGAAGAAGCTAGTGTTATATCAGTATTGTAGCCTCTTTTTTTTTTTTTTTTTTTTATTTGGTGGTGAACTTGTTTTGTAAAGTACTTGGGATTGACCTGAAAATGTGAAAAGTACTTTGTTCTCCCTTCATGTGAAACTATGATTTCCTCTCAAGTTGTAACTTGTAACTACCCTTTTAGTTATTAGTATTACTCCATGTCAACTAATTTTACCTTTTAACTAGTCTTTCAGTGTACCTTTGACAGCATGTTTTCTATTCAAGTAATTTTCTATGTATTGTTATTTGACTTAGCAAAGTTTCAACCACACGAAAAGAGTTAATTAAATTGAACTTGTATTTGGAAAAGAAGAAAGAGACAATATAATGCATGGCTTGAGAAGAAGTGGGGAAGGTGTTGAGTGTTGATGTACAGAATATAGTCCAAGTTGAATAGGATCAATTGTTAATAATTTTAGAATGGGACATAATAGTGCAACAATCATGTTCATTGCTTGTCCTGTAGTAACTGGTTTCAAATTCCAACGGTTGTGATTCAGACCAATGTTTGAGTGGGAGTACAATTTAGATATTTTTTTTTTACATGAATACAAATTTGATATCTTACATTTAGACAAATGATTGATTGTAAGAAGAGTCGGTCAGAATTTATTGTATTGATTTAACACCACATCTTATTTTGTGAATGCGATGTTACTTCACTTTCTAGTAATTTGAATATGTTGTCCGAGATGACAGTAAATTTGGTTGAGTTATATGTTAATGTGTCGGGGGGTTGATGTTCAAGTGTGAAGGATTAGTTTTACATCTTTGAAAGCAAGGAGAAGTGAGGAGTTTATAAGATGAGAGACCCATAAACTTGACACCTTAAGGTTTTGAGTTGAATGTGGTGTCTTATTAGGTGCGTGATTTTGTATTCTCTCAAGTATAGCATGTGTTAAGCAAAGGGCACATGGGATCCAAACTAGAAATGAAGCGATCATGTGGCACATGGGTCTAAGGACAATATTATCATTCATGTCGTTGGTCCCTGCACCTTGCACCCTGCTATCTTCTTTCAAATTGCCACCTGTTGAAATAAACAACAAATCATGTACATACAAGTGTTAATAAATAAGCTAAGCTAGTTTGTTAGATTGAAATATGACTGAGTTTATCATTCTTGGTGTAATGATAGGAGAAGCAACTTGACGATTTGATATTGAAATATGAGAGTAACCTATTGCATGAACATAGTGAAAATACGACAAATTAAATATAATTGAGCATAGGTTAAAGAGGAAGAAGCAAGAGTGGGTTAGTTGAAAGTTGTTTTGTGGTACTATCATGAAAAGAATCTAGTAACGGCAAAGGGACTAAAGGATAAAAGGAAGAATGTGTGTTATGCAGTGATAGTTTGGGCAAACATCCACATCTAAAATGTTGGACATTGTAGAGTAGCTATCAACCACTATTTCATTGTTAGGTAAGCATTCTTCTGCATATTCTGCCTCTCATTTGTTTTCTTAAGCTAAAAGGACTTGCATTATATATTCCTTTTCTACGGTTTCTCATCCATTATATTCTTACTTACTTGTATGTATCTTGGATAAGGATTAAGGAAGTTATTCATCTATTAAACAGAAAACCTTATCATCATGCTTCCCCATATACAGCATTTTGGTATCTGCAAAATTGCAATAGTCCAATTATGTAACAGATTAATAGTGCTGTTCCTTCTTTTGTACTCTGGTTTTATCCTTTTCTGTAAACACAACATTGGCCCTCTTTTTCTTTTTTTATTTTTTAACTCCCTTTGGAGTTTGTTGAGTTGGAAGCGCCACAAATATATATCCAGTAAGCTGCATCAAGTGTGGACCGACATCTTAACATTATGAATGTGATTTACCCCTTTCAAGCCCAGTAGAGGCCTTTTTTTTTTAATGACAGGAGCATTGAATTGAGTTAAGAAAAAAGTTAAGTCGAGAAAAGGACCAACTTTAACTTAGGAATAAGCTGTGATTTTCAGTGAACCATATCAACAATTTCAAAGGATTGATACTCAATAGTACATAATATAGGAAATGGTGATATCAGAACCAATTTGAATCTTTTTTATATTGCAACAGCACACTAGCAATTAGACCTTTTTCTAAAGAACATTCTTTGGAAAATGTTCCAACCTCTCTTAGTCTTAACTAGCTTATGAAGCTCTTTCCTAATACAAGTGCATTCTTTTTCAAGCTCTGAGACACGTTCCTTCAAGTTTCCACCACCTTGTTGTTGTGAAGGGTCTACTTGACCATTAACATGAGTACTCCTTAGGTGACCAAGATTATTTCCATTGAGGTTGTTTTGTTGTTGTTGTGAGTTGTCAAAGTTATTGTTGTCATCAAATAACCAGCTAGATATTGATGTTCTGAGTCTAAGCTGTTCAAAGAAGAGGACCTGCACAATTACTCTGAGTGGCAATCTCTCATTTTGTGCTGCATGTGTGCTTGCTTCCAATGACAGCTTTTGGCAGTTCATGAGTCTACAAAATTGCTCCCTCTCAGAATCTACCAGCCAAGGATGTGCCTGTATCAATGTGTTACATTACAATATAATTATCAACATATCACCATGTATACTTACTTAGATTGATAAAAACTGGAGCATGGCGTTACCTTGAGGTACACATCTATAGCATGATATAAACCATCATCTATAGGCCTAGCATATTCTGGAATTGCAGTGGCAAGGGCCTGAAACTTTGGCAACTTGAAATTAACATCAAGAGCCACCTCAGCAAGATATGCATCTATCAAGTTGGCTACGATTGTGATAGGTGTTAGTGAATCAGCTGCATTTGCCAATGGGCCTTGTTCATGCATGCTTATGCATGGAGAAGTGGATGCAGTTGCTGGCAAGTATATGGACAGAAAATGATCAATGATCCTCTGAATGCAATCTGTATCGTAAAGTGTCTCGGCCGGTTGCCCCGTGTTTGGAATCAGAAGATCAACAAGCATGGCTTGCTCAAGTTGAGAGCCAATCCTTTTCTCCAAATTGTCTATGCATGATTGATTTGCATGCAGAAGCATAGCTGTTCTTAGCATTCTAAGCAAATACTTGGAAGGTGTTACACCTTTCTTATTTGGAAGCATTTCCACAATATCTTCAAGCATAGATCTTTGATCTGCTTCAGAATTTGTCTCTTGATTCACATTATTGTTGTTGTTCTTTTCATTGAAGCTTGATTGCCTATTCATTAAGGGCACATGTCTTGTAATATAATGTATCAAGGAGCCTGCAACATTCTCAGGTTTCATACCTTTTGCTTGAATGGACAAGATTAGTGTCTTGTATAATGGTAAACTCAACAATGATAGATCCTGATACCACCAATCATCATCATCAGCTTTGGTTTGTGGTTTATCTTTAGTAGTGTCAGTTTGAGGAGGACATGCCTTGAGGGTCAAGAAATCAATGCATGTTGTAAGTATGTTGAGTTGTTGTGCATAAGACATAACTTGTTGACATGTTTGGAGGGCCATTATTGTGTCAAGCCAATTGGTGAGAACTTGTTCATTGAGAAAAGAGTGTGTTAGTCCAATGAGGTTGGAGTCGCCATAGTTTTCATTCATTTCAAGATACTCTGCTGCACATCTTAGAGGTACAACATTGGAAGCGGAGACTTGTATGATTACGCCGTAGCAAAACCTGGTTACAAGATCGAATGTTTTGTCTCCTCCTGGGATATCGTCAAGTTGCAAAACACAAGTTTCTTCGGAGTCAGCAGCAATGAGTTTCTTGAGCAATCCACTTCTAGAAAGCAATGGGAACTGCATATATGTATGTATAATGAATTATTAATTAATAATGCAATGCAATCCACTTGTGACATGGCTAATACATACATACCTTGTGGAGATAAAAAGATACTTCCCCTACTTCAATCCTTAGATCACTTGGAAGTCCGCTTGTACAATGCCTGCAAAATTATATTATACCATTTTCATTCATCTCTCTTCCTCTCATCTTTCTGGTGCATGCATGCATCCATTAGCATGCATGCGCCCCATTTCATTTGATTAACCATCGATTTTTATCTAATATAATATAAATAAACTTTAGATCAATCGAATTGAGCAATGCAAGAAATTAAAACAGAAACCATATATATATACATACAGAAAGCATGATTAGTCAATTACCATGATTGGCCTTGTCGACAAAATGCATCAGAAGATTTAGATCCAAGCCTCAAGAGGGCCGCCATGTATGTTATGTTTTATGAATACAATGCAAGATCAGACAACATTCAATTCAAGAGCATAGTGCAATTAGTTGCTGGTGTTGCTTACCTTACCTAATAGCTGATTAATTATTGTGATTATGGTCCAAATTAAACACAAATTAAACATGTAGCGAGTCTATAGCTCATAACTGAAAACATATATAACCAACCCGAAACTAATGCTTACACACTTGAATTCAATATATATGTCTTAGCTTAGCTTATCTTGTTGCCTTCATCATCATGCATCATCTTTCAATAATTCTTTGCCACGTAAATAAAAAATAAGACTAAGTGTGTGTATGTGATTTTAGATGTCATCAGCTCCTTAGCTTTCATGCACTAAATAGTAAATTCACATGTATGATATGATGTATATGCTTTCTCACTCTTGACACTACCTAGCAAGCAACCTAATTCAATTTTTTCAACAAATTTTTTTATTTTTTTACTAAAGATATATTAAAAAGAAACTCGAATTCGAGACCTCTACTAAAAGAAGAAAACAAATGCCGTTTGAGCTATAGCTCATTGGCGCTGAGGCTTTGCCCGCATTTCATTCATGCATGCTTTCTTACTTTTCTCTTCTTATTTTTTTTCTTTTCCTACTTACTTACCCTCTTTTATTTGGATATAACATTTTACAAAGACTTTACCATAAATTAACTGGAAACAAAAAATTTGAGTAATAATATAATCAATTAGCCATGCATAAGCTCTTCCAATCTATAGTATATACTCATCTCATATGGCATTTATTATATTATTATGAGATTTATTTTGAATAATCTAATAAATATTATAAACATAAAACATTAATAATGCTAATAAAAAATCATCTATCTTATATTGAATTAACCTAAATTAAACCATATTAATTCAATTTTGATAGGCTTAAACTTGTTAATTAAAATAAAATGAATAAAAGTGGCAAATATATATATATATACATATACATATATATATATATATATATATAT
>JASCZI010121419.1:7776-20301 GCA_036250425.1 Stylosanthes scabra | reverse complement strand
ACAAGAACCACATCATTTGGACCTCTGTAGCTCAAGCTATCATCACTTTAGTGCACAAAGGTCAAGTTTGACAGCATGCACTAAGCTTTAAAACAGCTAACAAGTTGTAAAACTTTTACGGACATAGTTTTCGTAAAACCTTTTATTTAAAAACATTTTCTTGTGTGTGTGTGAGAGAGATAATAAACTTTGGTTCTTGACAAGAAGTTTACCTAAATCCTAAGATACTAAACCATCTTCAAAGCTTGCTGACTCGTCTTCTTGTCTTGTTGCTTGCTTCCAACGCTTATCCTCAACTTCAATGTTTGTCTTGACGTCGTTTGCATCTTTTAACGCTTATCCTCAACTTCAATGTTTGTCATTCATCAAAACCTAAATCAAATGAACTTATCCATATTGTAACATGGTTAACACAAACATCTATATGTATAAGCCCTAATAATTCTATAGCTTTTTCTCCCTATCTTACAAATGGAGTTTTATTCATCTTTCCTTGGAGACAAGACTCACAAACATACGATTCATAATCATTTTTGTCAAGGTAACCATCCTTGTGTAACTTTTGGATTCTTTTCTCCTCTATATGACCAAGTCTACAATGGCAAAGATATGATTCACTCACTTGAGTATCTCTCCCTCTTTTAAGAGTAGAGACATGCATAACAGAATTACCATCCAAATCGGGAAGGATATAAATATCGTATTAGAAATGGCCATTTACGTATAAATCATCACCATAATAAGTAAAGCAAATGTCGTTTTTAATATTAAAATGAAAACCACGTTTGTATAACATAGAAATAGAAATAACGTTTGCAACAAAATTTGGAACATAGTGACAATTCTCCAATAATAGTATTTTGCCCGTATGCATTGCTAAAGAAATCGATCATATGGCTACTGCAGCAACATTTTCTCTGTTCTCGACTTGAAGGAAAATCTCTCCTTTTTTCAGCCACCTATTTACTTGTAGTCCCTGCAAAGAATTGCAAATGTTATGACCACTTTCCGATATCTAATACCCTTATAGAAGAATTAATAGTAGCTAAAGAAATCACGAACACACTTTTCAAGATTATCTCACCTTCCTGCTTTGTTTTCAGAGAAGCAAGGTACTCCTTGCAATGACCTTTGCTTTTACAGAAAAAGCATTTAGCATCAGCTTGATCACTTTTTCCTTTCTTGCCCTTCGGTTTGATCAGATGGGTGCAGTGGGTTCCTTTTTGGGTTTATTATTTCCTTTCCTTTTCCCTTTTCCTTTTTTTCTTAGAAGTACTGTCAACCATACAGATAGGTCCTTTCTTTTTCTCAGATGCAATTTGATTCTAATAATCAATCAGCATATTGAGCATCTCATGTAAATCATAACTCAATTTAATCATGTTAAAGCTAACAATGAATTGTGAAAAGGTCTCAAAGATAGATTGCTGTTAGACTATATGCACAAATACTCAAGAGGGGGTGAATTGAGTATATAAAAAACAACTAAAAAAATTCGCGGAATTACAAATTGCTTTGAATATAAAAAACTCAAATGCTCGTACTAGTATTTTTCCAAGGGCTTAAGTCAATTCTTAAGTACTTATGAGAAGCTTTTACTTTCCAAGACACTTGTTAAAAGATAAATAATAATAAAATAAAAGAGTATAGTTTAGAAGGCGATACGATATATAGTGGTTCGGCGAAATCCTTGCCTACGTCCACTCTTTATCAATTCTCAATTGAGAAGTTTCACTAACACCAAGCTTCAAGGTGCTTGATAAACCATTACAACAAAGAGCTCTTGACCTCAACACCTCACGGTATCACTACAATAACCCACTCCACTCGAAGCAATTCCAACTCCAAGAATTTTCCTTGAGTGCTTATTGTTTCCCTTACCGACTATAGTGTATTTCAAGACTCACAAGAATATAAGGATTAGAAAATATGGTAGCTCTCAAGAAGAGTAGAAGAATTACAGATGAAGCTCTATGAACCAAAAAGGTTTATCTCTCAAAAGAGTATAAAATACTATAGAAAATCAAGTACATAATTAAAAAAGATTAGAATGATCAAGTGTTTCAAAACAGGTCTGAAAAACCCCTATTTATAGTAGTCAAGATAAAAAAAAACATTGCCAATAAATAAGAAAGGAAAGATTTTGTCGAAAACTAGCGTTTTTTGAAATAAGATACGTGGGTATCGATACTCACTCATGGGTATCGATACTCATGTGACCGTTGAGCCAAAAAATTGAGTTTTTGGCTCTGGGTATCGATACTCACTTCATGGGTATCGATACTCATGGCGTTACTTCCTGAGTACCTCTACTCCAGGGTGGGTACTCGGTACCCATAGTATAAAAAGGGTCAAAAACATTTTATTCTTCAAGAAAAAGGTTCTAAACATGTTTTAAACATCTCCTAAGGCTTAGAAGCTTTCAAAACAAGTTCTTAAACATGTTTGGCTAGCATATGTAATATGATTTTTGTTTATAAACAAAAACTTTCGAAAAACACTTTATAAAACATTTTCTCAAAACATTTCTCAAGTGTGTGTGTGAGAGATATATATTTTTGGTTCTTGATAAGATTAAAATCTAAGTCCTAACTTTCTAAACATATTCAACTTCGAGGACTTGTTTTTCTTGTCGTTGTGATTTTGCTTTCAAGGCGAATCATTTATTCTCCAAGGTTTGTCATTCATCAAAACCTAAATAAAATAAACTTTGTACATATATATATTGTAACATGGTTTACAATTGCAAGATCAAATCTTGTGAGAGCTCCTTGCCTAATGTGTATCCCAATTGCTCAAGTTGTTCAATAAGATCAATCATGTAAAGGACATGAGGTCCAACAAGCAAGTCCACAGCAAGTGTAGATCTGAATAAAGCCTTTGACAGCTGATAACGAGCTATCTTACTTTATGCTCCATAAAGGCTAAAATGATGCATTTAGCAGTAATGAAATTTTCCAAGTACTTCTCATAAGTCTTGGTTGCCTCTTCATTAATAGTCACATCTTGATTGGGAGTTGGGGTTCACGGCAGGCTTATCAATTACATCAATATGCCTTTTATTAATGAGAATAATTCTTAAATTGCGATACCAATCATCATAATTGGCTCCAGCCAATTTCTTATTTTTCAAGTATGCCATGTAGTGATAGAGCAGACATATTATGGATTTTTTTAAATAAATATAATAAATATAAAATTTACCAATTTGCACACGAATTTAGGAAATTACCTATTTGGGCTGCCTTTACGTAATACGGGCCACCTAGGTTCAATTTGATGTTTTTGGAATAACTTGAGCTAGGATGGCCCGTGTTAAGCTTTTTTTTTTTGGACGTTAGTTAACTTTGTTGATGCAGGCCCGTGTTAAAGAGGGGGAATTTTGGACTGCATGCAACACGGATTTGGGCCCCACGTGTTAAGAAAATTAGGGCTTGCTAGTCCGTGTTGTCATTTTTGGGCATCCAAGCCCGTGTTGCCATCTTGCAAGACAAACCGATTTATTTGGAATTTAACACAGTTCACCACTCAATGCAGTAGAGTCAGTCTATGTTGCTACGGCATTTTTTTTTCTTTCCACAACCTCCTCTTATCTTATACTACCCTTAAGGATAATTCGGACTTAAAAAAAATGCCGTATATATCTATCATTTAATTTTGATTTGAGCAATATTAAATTGGTAGCATAAATAATATATTATTGCTCATCGCCATCGTCATAATAAGTAATGTCTTTGTAGATATATAAATCCTCTACTTCTTGTTGAAGAAAAATATATTATATATAAAACACATCATAATCATTTTTAAAAATTAGTCACTAAAGTAATTATTATCTATTTATATATATTAATTCACGTATTTTTTTATTTAGATAATCATCAATTAAAATATTCAAAATTTATAAAGATAATCTATTTCAGTATTATTTCTCATGTTGTTAGTGAAAAAATCTGATTGAAAATTTACTCATAATTTGTATTTTAATCAAAACGTGTAATCATATATATATATTTATGGTTTTAATTTAGTAGAGGGGCTAACCATATATGCCAGTATTTCACACGTCTTAATGAATAATTAAATAGCATACCTGCCATTTCTTGACTAATAGCAAATAGTCAACTTAATTAATATGTAAGCCATACCTGCCATCCAAAATAAATAATAACTTTGTAAGTAATGTTGGCTGAGGTAATATTATTATTATTATTATTATTTTTTGTTATGAAAAAGAGATGTATGTTTCAATAATAAACTGAAAAGAAAGTATTTATTTTTAACACAGAAAAGGTTCTAACATGAATGTGAAAGGCTATATATATATTATGTGAACATATAGCTGACCCTACTGCATTGAGTGGTGAGCTGTGATAAATAAGGCCGTCAAAATGGGCCAAATTCGTTGGGCCAGCTCGTTTATCCGTCTAAATGGGCGGATTTTTTCCTCTGAACCTGGACCGTTTAAAATTTGGGCTTAAACGGGCTAGCCCGTTTAACCCGAAAAAATCCGGGCTTAAACGGGCTAGCCCGCGGGATAAACGGGCTGGCCCGTCTATTTATTTATTTTGTATTTTTTTCAAAAAGTAGCACTTTTTTATTATATTTTCTTGTATTCGATCCGAAAATTCGATTCATCAACTAAAAACTTAGCTAAAAAAGCGGTTTTTTTTTTCAAAAGTAATTTTTTTAAAATAAAAATAAAAATTTTTATTTTTTTTTTAAAAAAATAAATAATAATTAATTAAACGGGCCAGCCCGTTTACCCGTCGGCTGGCCATAAATGGGCCGAGTTAGAAAAATTCTAGTCCGTATAAAACCGAACTTAAACGGGCTAGCCCGTTTACCCGCGGACTAAACGGGCCGGGCCTAAATGGGCCAAGTCCGCCCGTTTGACAGCCCTAGTGTTAAATTCTAAATAAACTGGTTTGTCTTGCAAGATGGCAACACGGGCTTGGGTGCCCAAAGATGGCAACACGGGCTAGCAAACCCCAATTTTCTTAACATGTGGGGCCCAAACCCGTGTTGCATGCAGTCCAAAATTTCCCTCCCTAACACGGGCCTGCATCAACAAAGTTAACTAACATCAAAAAAAAAAAAAAAAGCTTAACACGGGCCACCCTAGCCCAAGTTATTCCAAAAACATCAAATTGAACCTAGGTGGCCCGTGTTATGTAAAGGCAGCTCAAATAGATAATTTCCTAGATCCGTGTGCAAATTGGTAAATTCTATATTTATTATATTTATTTTAAAAAAAAATCCGACATATTTTTCATAAGAAACAACCAAAAAATGTGAGTACGCTATTCACATAAATAACATTATGAACTATAAAATGTTATTATAGCAAATTTAAAAATCTATATTCCATAAATAAGTGCTAAAATATTTTAAAATCATGAAAGAGTATCTGGTTGTCAAGTCATTACTCATACATATTTCAAAATTCATTAAATTGTTTCGAATATAATTCTAAACGAAATAATTACCTGGTTGTCAGGTCCATTATTTTATTAAATTATATTTTATACTCCTAGATTGTCTATGCTATGTAAATATTAATTCCTTTTTGTACATCACATATACTCATAAATACTATCTTTGAGTACAGTATCCCTGATTGTCAGGTCACTTCTCATAAACAAGACATAGAATTTATTAAATTCCCCTTTTATATTAAATATTTTCTACAACATACAAATAATTTCTATAACATGCCTATGATTCAATAATATTTAAGAATAGTATCTTATACAATGAATACATACATAATTCGAATCAATATCAAACATTTGATTTAAAATAATTAAAAAATAATAAGAACTTATGTACTAATAGCGACGGTCCTATACGAGCATCGCATGCATTGAATAGAAATCAACCGAATAAAAAAAAGAGAATAACAATATTTATGCGTGCATCATATCATATGCATGTTTCAATTATTCATATCAATTCATAATTTTTAATAAATAATAAAATTCTAAATACAAAAAAGTGAAAGCACTGATACCACTGTTAGATTACTATGTGTTTATAACAAGTAGCGGAAGTGATTATGTAATCCAAAATTGATCTATTTTGTGTTTAAGATTTTATTCAAATAATATATAGATCATATCTAAATACTTGGATAGTAAAAGAAAAGCTTTATCCTTCGAACATACAAAGGGCTATGCATATCCACATCGAAATTGAATTTTGCTATCAACTCTTGGATCAAAGGAAATAATTGAGAAGCCTTTTACAACTCTTTGCAACCAGAATTCTTCACTAAGAACTAGACTTGTATGTTTGAATGAGTGGAAGTAAAAAAATGATACTTTATTAAAAGAATGCCTCTACTAATATATACACCTGTTTATAGTGTGAGGTCGTGTTTGATTTAAATCTTTGAAATTTGATCCTATCTTATTTCAGATTGAATCTTATCTAGTTTCAAATTGAAATCTTACCAATTTGAAACAAGTTCAGATGAGATCTTATCCAATCTTCAAATTTTGAAACTTATTGTAGAATAACATATTATTGTTAACCGTTACTCAAATACTCTCAATTATAATACTATTATTATATTAATTGTGCTAGCAAATAATATAATAATATTCCATTTGAATTAAAATAATAATTATCTATTTGATCAAATCAAATAATAATTTAAACAATTTTTTAGCAAAAATCAGAACATTCGTTAGTGTGTGGCCCCACATGTTCAACACTAAGCAGGTAGTAAACTAGTCATACTGAATTTATTAATCGAGGTTGACATCTAACAACACTCCTCGACGACTCGATAGTATGAAGTAATTTTACTAATCAAAACCAGTGATTAACAAAGTATAATTCCTTCCATCTTTCCAGCTACTAGCTAACCTTTAGAGTATGGCCTAACTGTCAAACTCTAACTTGTTATCAATATTTATAATGAATTGGTGAATGACTCCAGAACTCATTTCTTTATTCATTCAATCTCCTTGGCCAAGGCATTATTCAATTCAGTCTTTTTAATTATGAGCACAAACTCTTTACCTAGAGTTGATGGATACCTTATGGATACCTCATACTAGACAAACCTATCCTCCACAAAATGTTCCTCCACCCAATTATGAAGAAACTCTTCGTGCCTATCAACAAGAAAGTAGGAAGATGAAAGAAAATCAGAAAAGGTTTGAATCCCAACTTTCTCATATCACCGAGTTGCTTCATAAATTCACCAATCAACCGACCACCAACCCACAATCCCAACCTTGTACCTCAAGTCCACTACCATCCCAACCTCTTCCAAATCCCAAACGAGGTATTAACATGGTTCATAATGAAAATGATGAGGAAGAGGAAGAAGAGGACGATGATGAATGGTTATATTAACTGTTGGCTGAGTTGGTGGATTCTGATGATTCAAATGATGAGGAAGTTGAAGAGGAACTTGAAAAGGAGGTTGATAATGAAGTGGTTGAGGAGGAAACCAAGGGCGGGACATTTTTCATTGCCACTATTTTCAGCGGGAATGAGGTAAAGGAAACTGAAATGCCGGTTAAGTGCGAAGATCCCGGTCTATATTTGGTCACTAGTAAGATTCGAGGGGTAGATATCTCCGAATTCTTGTGTTATCTGAAGAAATCGAAGGAAGTTTTTACAACTATTGATGCTAGCATTGTGTCGGTAGCCGGAATTGCCGAGAATGTTATGGTGAATATAGGGAAGTTAACAATTCTAACCGATTTCCATGTCGTCAAACCAACCGAAGGGGACAAAGGAGGAAGACCTCAAGTCTTGCTAGGGAGGCCATTCCTAAAGACTGCGAGATTTAAGCTCCAATATGATGATGATACCTTCTCCCTTTCAGTCGGAAAGATCACTGAGGTGTTTTATGTGACTCGTCCACCAGCGCCTCAGAAGAAAGATGCTCACCAACTTCGAGTTGGTAGTAGGAAGATTGAGCCAGAAAAGCTTTTGAGAAATGAGGAAAGAAAGGAGTCTGAGAATCCGAAAAATGATGCTTTCATAGAAAAGGGGTTGAGGATTGCTCCCCCTCAATTGAAGAAGAAGAGAAAGAAGGTCCCTTTGAATTTGGAAAGGAAGAAAGAAAAGAACAAGAAGAAGCAAGAAGAAGGCAAGTCGGAGAAGAAGGTGGTATTGCAATGCTCAAGCTTTGATAAGCTTTTGGGAAAATTGAAGATTTTCAAGAAAATCCTTCACCATCACAAGAGTATGGACGCTCATTTAGTGAAGGATAATTCAAAGTGGAAGTAATGAAGCCACCATTCAACAATGTCCAACTTAAGGACACTAGACAAAAGTGCTAGGTGGGAGACAGCCCACCATGGTAATACCTTCCAATCTCATTTTCTTGTGTTTTTGTACATAGTTGTTTGTGAGAGATTGGTTTTTCTAAAGAAATAAGAGAGTTAGGAACAAGATTTTGCATGTTTGAGGCATGAGATTTGAAAACATTTGATGAAAATTTGATCTTGTTCCTCTCAAAGTGCTTGTGCAATCTTCAAAGTTGCACAAGCAACTTCTTAATTCTGCAAGAGTTGTGTTGCGCACGCAACGAACACTCTGGCAGCCAAGGATATTCGCGTCAAACAGAGTTGCGTGCGCAACTTCATGTTGTGCGTGCGCAACGAGCAAGCTACCCAAGCACCATTTCGATGCCACCAAGTGTTGTGTGCGCAACATGCCCCAAAAACCCCATTTCCATGTTTTTAAATGCCCCAAACTCATTTCCAAACTCTCATTTCATCATTTCACAACTTCAATAACTCAATTTCGCTCTCACTCTCTCATCTCCATACCATTGGCACCTACCAACCACAGTCATCCATCTTCATTATAATAATTAATCTGCATCATCATCACCAGGTAAGTCCATCTTACTACCATTCATCTCATCTCATCATCCATTTTTCATGATACTTAGTTCATGTAGTGGTAGTTTTAGGTGATTTTAGATTTGTTAGTAAACTAGGATTAGAAGACCAATTGATTATTGCTTGACACTCATTAATACTTGTTGATTGTTAATGATGCTTTTGTGTTGGTAATTGGGGGTTGAATACTTGGTATTTACACAAATTCCATGATTTGCAAAACTCGCACATCAAGTGTTTGATAAAATGTCCCAAAGCAAAATTCATTTCAATTTTGGTATAATCATTGCTTTGCAAGTTGAACCATGATTTGCTTTGGTCTTTGAATTATTTTAAGGCCAAAAATTGAAATGATTTGATGCTTAGATGTGCACTCCATGGTTTATATGCATGATTAGTCATGTTCTTGAAACTTGTTCTCATAACCAAATATGATTGCTTGTAAGATAAAGTGCTTTAATATTGACATTGCTTCCAAATTATATGCTTGATCACCATGTATTTGGTCTTTGTTCATCATCATAAATGCCAAACATTGTTGCATGAATTGATTGAAAATGGTTAGCTTGCCTAGTTACTTGACATGAGGGAATTGATAAGTGTTAGAGTTTATGAGAAAATAGAATTTGAATGCTTGAAATGCACTTGACCTTGGTTGATTCCATAACTCTAATACTTGCTTTCTTTACTTGATGCACAATCTCACATGGTTTCTCTCATATGAACTTTTCATTTTCTAGATGGCAAGCAAAGGGAAAGCACCAGCAGGACCACCACCCACTAGAGTCCGTGTGGATAAGAAGGGAAATAAAGTAGTCCAAACACCACCGACAAGAGCTTCTGCCAGATTGGCAGCACTCAAAACTCGGACATCACCAACACCGCCACCAACATCATCGACTCCGGCAATGTCTCAACCGGCTGTGAAGAAACCTATCTTCATTGATTTGACCAAGGACAGTGAATCAGAAGGGAGATCTAAGGAAGAGAATCCAGAAAGGAAACTGGCAAACACCCTTCGTAAGATTATTGGACTGAGGGAGTTGGATAGTGATGACAGTGATCTGGGATTCCCATCTTCTACCTCAAGTAGCTCAGAGGAGGACAATGTCCTCGGAAATTATCCAGGATTCTGGGATTATGATGATCTTGATGACTGGGGAACCGCAGAACCAGCTGATAGTTCTGAGGCAAGTTGCACCAGTCATCCTCCACCGAACCGTTAGATCGGCATCATGCTTGGTGCACGGAGGAATGTGCACATTTTAAGTGTGGGGTAGTAGGACTCCGTAAATTTCACAAATAATTTGGTCTGTTTTAAATTCTAGTTGAACTATCTTTATGCTTTCCTAGTAGTTAGTTGTTTGTTTGAATTGTTAGAACCCTAGTTGTTAGACTTCTCTGGTAGTTAAACTTGATGAGATTGGATGTCCTCTGAAAAATATTACTGAGTTTTTCCATTTTGAAAATTGACATCCAATCGGTTTCTTCTCTTATGGATGATTATTGCACTTCAACTAGGATTTCTAATTGTGTGCCCTTTTTGGGACCCCACCATGAAAAATTTCTTTGAAAATCTTTCGAAACTTGATCTTCACACCTGATTTAAAAAATTTCTAATCATAGAATAGAGTGAAAGAACACACAACATAGAGAGATTTGAGCCTTAAACAAGGTGGTTCCACATTCCAAAGAACCACTATTTTCTTCTTGTGTGTTATTTCCTTTTCTATGATTGTAATTCATGAATTAATTGATTATATATGTCCATCATTGTCTATATTGTGTGCATTCTGATGCGTGTGCATCTTGGGTTGTTTTTAGTCTCAATTTCTCTTAATTAGTATGATATTCTTTGTGAATTAAGGTTATTAATTGATCAATCAAACAAACTTGATGTTCTTTGAGTTATGTTTGTGTTTTAGAGAAATTCACTAAGAGTTTTAGGTGATTGAAGACCATTTAAAGAGAGATTGAAGCAAAGAAGATGAAGAAAAGCCAAGTGAACCTCACGTTATACGTGTGCCTTCCACGCCATACGTGAAGATTAAACAGAAATGGAGAAAATTGGACAGAACCCACACGTAATACGTGGGGAGCTCACGTCATACGTGAGTAATTCAGCAAATGGGCACAACTTGGACAAAGAGCCCACGTTATACGTGAGCTCTCCCACATTGTACATGAGCCATCATCATCCAAGAAGTAATTTTAGGCAGTAACCCCACGTTATACGTGGGAGTTACACGCCATATGTGGGAGCCAACGTCACTTCCAATAATTCATTCAATTTCATTCCAAATCCAAGACCTTTTGGGCATCAATTTCACTCATTAATCAAGGGTATGATTGGAAGAATCAAGAGAAGATTGATTGAAGACTAAGAGAAGAAGATAAGCTTTGTAAAGATAGAAGATAAGATTAAGATAAGATAGGATTAGAATTGATTTAGATTTGATTTGATTGATAACTAATTTTTAGGATAATTAAGCTAGGTATATAAAGAGAAATTAATCACTAGGGTTAGGATCTCAGCATAGACATTTTCCATTATTCTTAGATCTAGTTTTTCATTATACAAGGCTAAACTACTCCATTGTTAAGGGTGAGGAGCTCTGTTTACCCGGCATGAGGTAGTCACTATGTACATTCGTTTATTAATTCATTGAGGTATTTTCAGTTATCTTCTATGCATGGTTTAATTTTCTGTTCTTCATCTCAATAGTTTAGAATCACTGAGAGGTATTCTTAACTTGTTTAGGGCTAGATTAATTAGATTGAGAGATCTATTAGTTTATGCTAGCTGGAAATTGAATCACATAATCAATTAGGTCTAACTAGAGATAGTCAAGCTAATTATTATGCAACTAATAATTCTGTGGGTTAAAATTGGATTAGAACTAGTTGGGATAGAGTGACATTTAATCCGATCTAGGATCACTTTTGAGACTCATAAGGATTAATCAGATTTATATCTTCACCTATTTATTTGATTGATTGACTAAGAGATTAGCTTTTGATTAGGTAAATAGAAACTAAGTTACTAAGAGATTAGGGTTTAGTTACACTAGATTCGTTGTGCTTGATAACTGAGAACCTAGAATTGGTATTCGAATGTATGCATTTGGCCCACCGTAGATGCTAACAATTTTGAGCTAAAACCCGCACTGGTCTAACTAGTTCAGCAAAACCAGTTTGGTGGTAATCCTCTTGATGATCCGAATCAACACATCTCTCGTTTCTTGCATATTTGTGGCACAATGAAGTTCAATGGTGTATCTCTTGATGCCATCAGATTAAGGCTTTTCCCATTTTCTCTAAGGGATAAAGCAACACAATGGTTGGATTCTCAACCTGCTGAAAGTATTACTACTTGGAATGATTTGGTCACCAAATTCTTAGCCAAATTCTTTCCCCCTCAGAAGCTTGCAAAACTTAGGCATGACATCCAATCCTTTCAACAGAGGGATGGAGAATTTCTTTATTGAGCTTGGGAAAGATACAAGGACATGATACGGAGATGCCCCAACAATGTATTTCCCGAGTGGTTGTAACTGCAGACTTTCTATGATGGGACACTGCCTACCTCCCGTATTCTTCTTGATTCTGCTGCTAATGGATCTTTGCACACAAAGACACCCAAAGAAGCTCT
>JASCZI010121416.1:12893-27150 GCA_036250425.1 Stylosanthes scabra | reverse complement strand
GTACGCATACCCCCCCCCCCCCCCCCTTTTTAAATATGTACAAGCCCTAAACTAGTCTAATTATGTCTTAACAGTTATCACAATTAATCAAGCAAATGTGCAATAATTAGACAAAGAGTAAGATTGGAAAGATGTTACCATGGTGGATTGTCTCCCACCTAGCACTTTTGTTTAACGTCCTTAAGTTGGGCGCATAGGTGTTGGCTGTCGTCACTTCCACTTGAAGTTATTCTTCACCAGATGAGCGTCTGCTCACTTCTTTTGGTGAAAAAGTCTTTTGAGTCCCTTGAGCTTTCCAAATAGCTTACTGAGGCTTGAGCATTTAATTTGTGCCTTATCAGTATTTAATTGACATATTATCTAATTAATATAAATTATATCGTTTATATAATATCCATAACTAAAACCCGTAACATCCTTATGTGTATTAGATATAAGATGTTATTCGTATGAGTTTATAGATGTTAAACTTATTATATATAAAATGTTATTTATATGAAATTATAGATGTTATATGTATATAATTATGGATGTTATATAATTTTTTTACGGATATTATATAATTAAATATTAAAAAATATATATATCATCAAAGGTGATATAATATAAAAACTACATATAAAAATTGGTATATAAATGAATAGAGATGCCGATATAATTTATATCTATTATCTAATGCATTAATAAATGATAATTGAAATGATATGATATTGATAACATAAAGCAATAAAACAAAGATATCAATCACAATAAATTTTAATAAATAAAGTTGGCTTATGCTTAGAATTGAAAATAAATAAGTTTTAAAGTGGTTTTAAAGTATTTTCTTAGCTTTTAAATAAAAAGGATAAAATGGTCTTTTCATATAGTTTATTTCAAAACTGTTTTTTGTAGTGATATTATGGGTATAATATGACCCCAAATCTGTCTTTGTACTTAAAAATATTAATAAGTAAAATTATTTTAAAAAACTATTTGAAAGGTGGTATTTTCGAAAATGACCTAATACTTGAAAGGGTAAAATTGTCATTTTGAAATTATCTTTTTAAAAACGGTTTTTACAGTAGCTATATGTATGTGTTGGTGTAAAAATGCAATTGGTTTGGTTTTAAAATGTTTTGAAATGAATTAGTTATGAATATTTTCGTATAAGAGGGTCATATGGGATTTAAAATAATATTAATGAGGGCAAAATTGTGATTTTGAAAGAGTTATTTTCAAAATTGTTTTTATAGTAATATGATGTATATATTTTAAGTATGAAAATGATTTGATACTTAGTAATAATGAAATATAAAATTATTTTGTATATATTAACTTTAATAGTGTTTTGTATATTTAATTAAGATAATAAAAGGGTATAAAAAGTAGATTTAAATAAGTAATTCAATGGAAATTTCTAAATATAATTATATTTTATTAAGGTAAATAAACATAATGAAAATTATTTTATATTAATTATAAGTATTTTCGATTATAAAAGGTTTAACATAAACTATGGTTAAGCTAGTAATTTCCTGGACTATAAGAAATGATGTATTTTAAAAAAGCATAATTAAACTATTTGTTTTAATATATGGTTTATTCTTAGAAATTTGGGACTTTGTTGTTATTAGTCTTTTATTCAAAAGGTTCCAAAATCTTATGAAGAGAGTACTTAAAATCTATTTTTATGAAAATACTATATTATCTTAAATAGTTTTGGTGTTAGGTGTAAATTATGGTTTTGTTATTAATTCCAATACTTATTAAATTAAGTTTCTTTCCTAATAAAAGACGGTTAGAGCGGTTTGGCTTGATCAACTTAATATGGGTTGAGGGTGATGAAACCAATTTCTTTTCTTGGGGACGGGCTTGGCATAAGCCGGTCTTGTTCTTTTGAAACAGATTTATTTAGTTAGACTAAGTATCGGTTTAATCGGACATGGGATCGAATTAGATCGGTCGGTTCAACTAAGTCATGAGTGGTTCAACTGGGCCAACCACCAGATGAGATTTCCGACTAACGGTTTTGGAACCAACGTTGAAAGATACGTGGGAATAAATGGCTAAATGAGGCAAGGACGTGGGTGTTGTCCCGCTTGTGCAAATGTTATGATTGAGGGTTAGCTCCAATGTGGCTTTTGAATGATCATTCATTTCTCACTGTCGATGCGGTCGCTTTCTCTGTATAAAATGGTGACGGGATCTTCACCGCTGTTCCATTGTCAACGAGTAAGGCTGGGCTTTCCTCGACAACTTACCTGGGGTATGGAACGTACTCAAAAGGGCAGTACGGGCCGTTTTGGAGTAATTTGATCACATTCGACAGTTGAGAAACCATACTTGGGATTTACTCCGAGTACTCGTCGGGTGCGGGAAGTCAACCAACGCACGAGCTCATGGCCTGCATTTAGGACAAGGCATACATCATACTTGGTTGCGCATTTGTTTGTGATTGCTAGTTGCATACTTTAGGATTATTGATTCGCTTGTGTTTGCTTTCTTGGATTTCTTTGCTTTCAACAAATATCTGCTTTTCATTGATACCTGAATTGTACCTACGTGACGTGAGCCCTAAGTTAGTTTCGTTGACCTAGGCTTTGACTGCGAACATTAGGTTCTCACCTCCGTTTTCTTTCTTTTACCCCACTTGTAGATGGGAAGTGGCATCATCTACTACAAGTACGAGAAACATGAGAAGTTTGAATATTATGATAGGAAAGCCGATGTGGAGTTAGGAACCTTGATGATTAGGCGTTATCACTTTGATGATGAATCTTTCGTTCATGCTCTCCACAGCGTCAGGTTCAACCCTGATCGTCCGTACAAGGTCCATATTGAGGCGCTGATGGCTGATCGACCACTTAGCTCATTCGAAAATGGGAAATCGTCTACTCGAAGATCTCATCCTTCTAGACGTTCGAGTCCAACACCACACTACTCTCCAAGGGGATTATCCTCAACTCAGCGAGAGCTTTCGACTTCTCGCTGATGTGTAACATGGATCAGAGAACCATCAGCTGTGTGAACAGAAGGTGCAGAGGTAGTCGTACATAAAGAAGAGAAAAGATGACGCAATGATGACATGTGATTAAAGCAACCAAAATCCAAATACCATTTTGTATTACCTAGCAAAGTGGATAGAACAACAGATGTATTACCAGAGAGTGAAAGAAGTTTTTTAAGGAGAGACCCAATATCAGAAGAAAAGACAGAAGGAGATGAATTGTAAGAGTTAGTGGATGCATGGAGTATCATTGGCAGTAGCAGCAGTAACAGGCACAGACTTGAAATTATTGGAACATGGATGAAACTTGTTCTGATCAGGATGGGGTGGGTGTGTAGGACAAGTAGCAATCAGGTGTCCAAAGAACTTACAATAATAACATAATGGGGTGGAATAGTTAGAGCCAATGTGACCCTTCTGCTTGCATTTGCGACATTCAACAAAGGGACAATCAGGAAGAATGTGACCGGGACGGTTACAGTTGCGACAAACTTTTCCTTTTTTGTCGGTAACTGCAAAGGCTTTCTCGGACCTGAGATGGGTCAGCCCAAGACGTGTTTCTTCAAACTTAAGATGAGGGAGAGCATCTTCAAGGCTGGGCAAAGAAGTTTGATGCAGAAGAGAAGAGTTAACCGGCTTATAATCATCAGTAAGTGCCATGAGAAACTGTATAAGATACGTCTAATTCCGATAATCCTCATATGCTTTAGCATTAGTGGCATCTTTATTAACAGGTTCGCAAGAGGTCAACTGATACCAAATAAACTCCATCTGTGCAAGGAAATCATAAACATCCTGACTACGGTCTTGCATCAAGCTATGGAGCTCCTTCAGTAACTGATATTGATGGGAGAGATCATAAATAGTGTAACGTTTGACCAAATGATCTCATACTTCTTTAGTCATTTCAAAACGACAACTAGAAATGGATACCAGAGTAGATGTGTTACGAAACCATGTGATAATTTGATGATTCTTACTGTCCTAGTCTTCAAGTTTCTCAACAAAATCTTTTTCAGCATCAGCCTTTGATTTGGACGTACAATCTTTCGCTTTATCATTCTCGGTCACACCATCTTTAACCGGACAAGTAATATCACCAGTCACATATCGCCATAGATTTCAATCTTTGAGGAACCCTCGCATTGCTTCAACCCAATGACTGTAGTTGGAGCCATTAAGATAACATGGATCAGCTGAAAAAATATGGTTTCTCTATAACAAATCACCCAAAAAAAAACAAAAATAGCAGTTTCGGAGCAGAATTTGAGGAAACAGAGGGGAAAATAGAAAGCTCTCACCAAAAAACCTTAGGAGGATCCCACTTGGGTTCCACGTCAGCAGGCTCGAATGACATGTGGCAGCACTAGATCCACATCAACACCCTGGTCAACATGCAGTCAATGCGGAGTGGAGGTGGGTCGCAGGTTGGTTGAGGCCAGGTTCGGTAAGGCGCGCGGGTCGAAGGGAAAGTGGGTTGCGTGCGGGTCTGGAAGGGATGCGGGTTAATGAACCGCAACTGTTGATCTTGCCCGCAGATCCAATGGCTCAGATTGGATCTAGAAGGAGGGAGAAGCCAAACAGAGTCTGGCGGTTTCTGGCGACGCGTCTAGCGATGTTTGGCAACGGGGTTGGTGGTGAGGAATGGAAATATGTGGTGGTTAATGGAATATAACGTTGAAAAAGAACAAAAAAATGGAGAAAACAAGAGCGAGTGAGAGAAAAAAAAATAATTACGCATTACCAAGAACAAATATGTTTAGTCAGATTGAAGAAGAATAACCAAAAGCTCTGGATATCATATTAGAAAAAGAGAAATAACACAATGGATCGAAGAATGGTTTTGTGTATTAGAGTTGTGAAAAACAAGTTAAAATGTAGGGATAACTATGATTTTAATCATAAAGGTTTATCTGAAAAATCAATTTAATCACAAACATATTCTAGGTCAAAGATTGATCACAAAGGTTGTAATTTTTTCCAAAATGGATTGATTTACGATTTTGCCCCTACTTTTATAAACAGACCGATTTTTAAATCTGGACAGATAAACCGGTCTTTAGGAAACTAAACCATCACCACTATCACCACCATCAATCCACCCTCATCACCATTTCAACCATCACCATCATCAATCCACAATCAACATCATCACCACCATTAACACCACCATTACAACCATCACCACTACCAATATCAACCCTTAATTTTTACAAGCAATTCAACAATCAACAATAAGCAATTAAATCAGCCTGAACAATTTTTTTTTTTTGAAAATTTTGAAACCCCACAGGGCATACATCAAAGCAGAACACAGAACAAACCAGAACAACGTACAAACTAGAAGAAGAATCAAAACATCAAAACAAAACAAAAAAAGACAAGCTCAAAGAGCAGTGCTCAAAATAACAACCCCGACCCTCTATATCCAAACATGCTACTGACAATCCAACCACCCCAAAGTGCCATTACCCAGTTGATCACCCGAGCCCCATCCTCCTTTAAATCCACTCCTTTTCCCATAATAAAGCCACTCTCGCAGCCTCATGTAATACACCCTTGCGATCCCATGTACTATTCTTAAAGATAATAGCATTCCTTTGATTCCATAGGCACCAAGTAATAGAGAAGAACGAAATATCTCATATTTCAATCCAGACTTTGAGATTTAAATCATGCGGCCTTCAATAAAACACAACCTTTGTAAATGTTATCAAGGAAAAGATATTTATCAACAATTATTATTATTTTTAATTAAAAAAAAATTGAACCAGATCTGGGGCGGTGGTGGAAGATAGAAGAGGGGGCGGCGGTAGAAGATTGAAGAGGGGGCGGTGGTGGAAGATGAAAAAAGGGGGCGGCGGTAGAAGATTGAAGAGGGGGCGGTGGTGGAAGATGAAAAAAGGGGGCGATGGAATAAGGGGCTGTGGGTGGTGGTGGAAGAGATGGAGGCAACACCACAAACCACAATCACCACACCACACCGTCGCATCTTCTCCCTCGTGTGCAAGATCGACGGCGACGGCTTCTGCTTTGAACGGTGGCGGCGGTGACGAAACGGAGGCAACCCTTCGTCCTCCTCTTCTCGTCGTTCTTCCTCTCTCTTTTTCTGTTCTCCAGCAACGACGACGAGACGATGGCGACGGGACGGCGCCGACAAAGGAAGCTTCGGCGGTGCCTCCGCGTCTCTCCCTCTCTTCGTCTCTCTCTCCCGTCGCTCCGTAGTCCTTCCCTTCTCCTTCTCTTCCATCTTTTTTCCCCCATCGGCCTCTCTTTCTTCTTCTTCATTCTGAAGATTTTTTTTTGTGAAGTATTAACTTTTTTGGTGAAGCATTTTGAAGATAATAATAATAATAATAATAATAATAATAAATTTTTATTATTATTATTATTATTATTATTATTATTATTTATTTTTATAAAATTGATTCGGTTCGATTTTTAGTGAACCGACCGGTTTAAATAAAGAAGAAGTTGGTTCAAGTAAAGTAGTGATATATAAAAGGAGAGAGGGGGCAAAAATGTCAATTCAGACCATTTTGAAAAAAATTACAACGTTTGTGATCAATTTTTAGTCTAAAATACGTTTGTGACTAAATTGATTTTTCAATTAAACCTTTATGACCAAAATGATAGTTATCCCCTTAAAATGTACATCTATTCATAGGTAAAGAGAACCCTAATAATAATATCTAAGATCCTAAATTAATTTAATATATCATAACTTATTTAAATTCAAAATATTTTAACATATCTAATTAACTTTTTTTTCTCGTACAAAACGTTTTTTAGAGATTGGATTATAAACATTTATTCAACATCTATTATTATTATTATTATTCACTATGAGAAATAAAATAATTACCAGCGAATTTAACTAGAAAGTCGAATAGTATCCAACAAAAAAAACCTTGAAGGAAAACATCTTTTTGTTGGATTCTTTGTTCCGTGTATTTAGATTCACTTTTATTTAACTGACTTTCAATAAATTTGATTTTATAAAATTGATAAAATGTATATTATTTGAATAGAGTTAACCATTAAAACTGCTTATTAATTTTTATTTTGATGATAAAAATGTTTTTGAATTATAAAAACGATAAAAATATCCTCTAATTTTCATGAAACGTAACAAAATATCTATTACTTAATAGTTAGCATGATGATAGTTAGATAACAAAAATACTTTTGTCAAGTTAAGAAAAATGAAAGACATTTTTGTGGTTATGAAAATTCATAGGCATTTTTATCAGTAAAATGAAAATCATAGATAATTTTAATAGTAATTGGATAACATTATATAAAATTATTTTTTCATAGATAATTAGTGATCTGTCTCAATTATTATAACACTTGTTTAATTGAACCAGTAACTTCATTAGTTCATTTCATGGTAAGAACTAAGAAGTACCGATCCTATTTAAGTATTGGTGCCCGTATCTCTCCTGAGTTTTGTCATGGGCCTAAGGCCCTACACACTACCTAAACCCCACCCCTCCCTTACCCCATAGGTTCTTTTTTCCTTCACTGGAAATCGAATATGGGAACCTGGTGTGGCTTCCTTTTAGAGGCAAAGAGGATTGCCACTGAGACACATGCCTCGGCCACGTGGGGGTTAGGTTAATACCTTGTTGGAACTGTGGGTGGTTAAATTTAACTTATTTTTTGGGCCTACTTCCTCCTTTTGGGCTGATTCATTGATTTGCTAGTTTGGTAGGAGTATTACTTGTAAAAATAAACTTGTTTCAATCATATTTTCTAACACAAATAATAAGTGATTTGGATTGTTTAAGTATGTAGTTACGGTTTTGAACCTTGATGGCGATATGTGTGTAGAAGCATCAAATTCCCCAATTAAAAAACTCGATAAGGAATAATGGATTAATCTGGGTCGGCCAACTCTAGAATATTCTAAAATAAAAACTTGTTTCCAAAACTGAAGTAACTAGGAATTTTTTTTCCTCTGTAATTGTAGTTTTCATTCTGGGGCAAAAATGTTGAAAAAGAATGCGTTACGTGGTATGGGTGACATGTGGGTTTCACATGATTTAGCACATGTAAGGGAACAGAGAACACCTGCAGAATTAATTAATTAATTTGGGAGAGAGAGAAAGATAGAGAGAGATTTAGCCATTAGGATTTGGTTGTTCCTTATAGAAGGAGCTATATAGCAAAGTAAATTAAAGCCCTTTCATCAATTCCTTTGTTGATGGAGACATGGAGGGTCAAAGGAACATGGCCATTTTCATTTTTATTCTAACATTAATAATGCTCTTTCACCCATAAGCCATACAACAATTTTTAGTATCCTAAATTTTTGGGTCCCATTGGTCTGCTCCGGATAATAATCCATGCATGGTGTATGTGATGTTAGAAATTTTCATAGTGATGAATGATTGCTCAATTACAGAATCAGGGTTTGAAAAATGATCATGCATTGCTAAATGATTAATCTTCTATGGCACCCTATCCATTCAAAGTTCCTTTAATTTGAACGGATTAATTAACTTGTCAATTATTGTCACAGTCCATGTTGGAGTATTGAATGCTTAATTAGTATATTTTGGAATGAAATTTAATAATTTCGTCTAAGGTTAATAAAATAATATATAAAATCTCTAGCTTGCATTCACTAGTTAATTAATAAAAATAGTATCAATATATGAACATGGTTTTAATCTGGATGTTGTGTAAAACACAAACATAATCTTATGCAAGGTTTTTACTTTCTTTTATTTATTTATTTATTTTTTTTTGATACTTAGATTTGCATGATTTATGGTAGCAATATTAGAACACATTATGCGATCTAATATTCTAAATTGTGTACACACTACTGTAGGATTAATATTTAATTGATGATTTCAGGGGGGAATATTAGGATCCAAGGTTAATAAATTAAATCAAAATTCTATCATGCAACTAAAGATAATAAATTAAGTAATCAAATTAAATTTAAACCATTCTAGATCCTAATTAACTTGTGCAGCATTAGAATATACTATTCTTAGTCGTTAGTCATGTATGTAGCATCATCTTGTTTTCCATCATATTGATATTAATAATTTAATCATGGTATTTGAACAAGTGAATTACTCAACCAAGTGATTAACCAAGTAACCTAATAATAACATCACCACTTTTACCACTAAAACGTGTGTACACGCACTATTGAAGCAACAGAAGCAGCAAAATGTTTAAAGACGTTCTTCGATCATCATTCTTCGTTGTCTTCTTCCTTCTCCTCCTTCTTTGTCGATGTCGTCTCCTTCGTCCTTGTCCTCGTCATCCTCTTCTTCCTCAAGTGTTTTTTTCCTCCTCCTCCGTCATCATCGTCTTCTCTATTTTACATTCTTGTTATTGTTGTTGCTGTTGTTGTTGCCGCTGCTGCTATTGTTGTTGTTGCTGCTGTTGTTGTTGCTGTACCGAAATATAAAAAAATAATGCACAAAAATAGAAAGCAACATAGCACAGAAATATAAAGCAATAATGCACATAAATAAAATCTTCTTCTTATTTCTTTCTTCCTTCTTCCCTGTCTACATCTGTATCTTGTTGTTGTTTTTCTTCTTTTTCTTTCTTTCCTTCTTTCCTTCTTTCCTTCATTCTTTAGCTTCTTCCATGTCTGCACCTGCATCTGCATCTTCTTCTTTTTCATGTAAAACTAAAAAATTGCACAAAAATAGAAAGCAATAGTGCACAGAAATAAAAATCAATAATGCACAAAAATCAAACCTCCTCCTTCTTCTTCTTCCTTCCTTCTTTCATTCTTTCAAGTCTACTTCTACATCTTCTTCTACTTCTTCTTCTTTTTCTTTCCTTCCTTCCTTCTTTCATGTCTGCATCTGCATCATCATCATCATCTTCTTCTTCTTCTTCTTCTTCTTCTTCTTACATTGCTACTGTTGTTATTGTTGCTGCTGTTGTTGTTGTTCTTTCAAAAACACAACATTGCACATAAATAAAAAGCAACATTGCACAGAAATAGAATATTCTTCTTCTTCTTACTTCCTTTGCGTTGCTGCTGTTGTTGTTAAATGAATGAAATTCAACATAACATCTAAATATGGGGATTAAATATATGGAAATGAATTAGTTGAATTTAAAATGCTGAGAAAATTATTAATTATATGTGAGCAAAATTAGATTCTCCTTTAACCAATGTCATATGTAATGAACACTTTTTTTTTCTTGACACTGTTAGAGATATTATTCTATCAATTAGTATATTTATAATTATTAATATGATACACCTCATAAATATAGAATATTAGACATTAATATTTTGATTATGCTTTTTACCTATAAATAGCTTGTATTTTGTACCTTGTTTCTCACAATTGCAATACATAATTCTCATGAATCTCTCTCCATTGTGTACTCTCTCTCCCTTTCTAACATGGTATCAAGAGTTTAGGTTCTTTTCATTTTTTTTCTCGATGGAGATTATGCAATGGCATCCTCGTGAAATGCCATCATTGTACGTAACTCAAATTGGCCCCTCAAATTTCACTCGCGACTCAGTTTAGCCCCTGAAGTTACTTAAAACAAATCAAAATGATCCCTGAAATAATTGGCCCCTAAATGAAAAATAAGAAAAATTATTTCAGAGACCATTTTGATTTGTTTTCAGCAATTTCAAGGGCTAAAATGAGTTGCGAGTGAAATTTCAGGGGCCAATTTGAGTTACATACAATGATAACATGTTAATGACCCAAGGACAAATGGTATTGTGATATGTGGACAAACCATGTTATGACACGTGGCACTATTGTCCATGTCAGTATGCCACATGTCACTAGCCGCCATTGTATCACTCGATTCCACGTGGACAAATCTTATTTTGACACGTGGCATTGACCGTCCACGTCAGCATGTCATGTCAGCACGCCATTAACGAAAAACCAACAAGGGACCAACTTGAGTCACGAAATGAAAATTTCAAAGACTATATTGAGTAACTTGAAAATTCAGGAACGAATTTGAAGCGTGAGTCAAATTTCGGGGGCCAATTTGAATTTTAACTGACAGTTTGATCCCTTAACCCTTTTCGTTAAGTCTCACAATATTGATTATTGTTTTGCAGATTTACTTTGAGAGACATGCATGTACGATCAATGCCAATTCAAAAATTAACCTTCGATTAGTTGAAGCCGATTCATGCACTTGGCAGTGGTGACAAATCCAAACTTCTTATGCAGAGGAGCCCAAAAGCAAAAGATAAAAAAAATTAAATATTTTTCATATATTTAACTATATTAATCTTTTTATTAATTTTAATAAAAAATTTAAGTGCCATAAGAAATGAAAATTTTCTAAAAATAATAATTTCATAATTTAAGTATCTTTTACAATTTAAAGTAATTATTCATATCAATTTCGTATAAAATTTTAATTTTAACTTTTGATTATTATAAAGAGTATAACCTAAATAGTATAGATTAATTTTTTAATATTTTTTATACATATACATAAAATAAATTAGTAAATATAGAATGTAAAATATATTTATATTAATAAATAATTTACTTATCATGATTCTCGTTTGAATATCAGGAGGAAATAAATATATTTTAATATAATCTAATTTTATGGATATATGTTTTTATTATATTAAGTTAGGAGTTGTTATAAAAATTAGAATATTTTTTCTTTTATCTTTATGGAGTCTCGATTCAAACGGGGAACAACACAAAAAACACTACTATATGTTATAAAATCGAAGCTACAGTGAAACTAAATCAATATAAAAGAGAGAATAAGAGCAAATATAAGAGACAGAGCTAAAGAGAGAAAGGTAATGAAATTCTTATTGATTTCTGAATATGAAAAACTTATGAAATCATAGCCCTATTTATAGTAAAAGATTTATCATTACATGAAAAGGAATGAACGGCTATGATTCATTTACTATGCAACATAGTAACTTGATTAGGAATGGACGACCACGATTGATTTACTATGCACGCATACTGCATGGACAGTAAATGGCGGCAGCAGCCACCAATAATTCATAACACTCCCCCTTGGACGTCCATTACGGATATGCCTCATTAAAAACCTCGCCAAGAAAAACCCTGTGGGAAAAAACCTAACTGAGGGAAAAAGAGTACGATATCCTGTATGATGAGTCCTGCCTCGTTAAAAACCTTGTCCGGAAAACCTAGTGGGATAAAAACTAGATCAAGGGAAAAAGAGTACAGTATCCCCCTGTTGGTAACATCATTTAAGATCTTGCAATTGTCGCATGTCGATTTTGTATACCGACTTTTCAAATGTGGATCTCAGGAGTGCTTTTGTGAATAAGTCCGCCAGATTATCACTTGAACGGATCTGTTGAACATCAATCGACCCTTGATTTTGAAGGTCATGAGTGAAGAAGAACTTCAGAGAAATATGCTTCGTTATATCACCCTTGATGTATCCATTCTTGAGCTGAGCAATGCATGCCGTGTTATCTTCATACAGAGTTGTTGGAGCTATCTTCACATCAGACAACCCGCATGATGATTGAATATAACCAATCAAGCTTCTCAGCCAAAAACATTCACGACTTGCTTCATGTATGGCTAGTATCTCGGCATGATTTGAAGAAGTCGCAGCTATAGTTTGCTTCGTAGATCTCCAAGAAATGGTCGTGTCACCAAATGTAAACAAGTATCCTGTTTGAGATCTACCTTTATGGGGATCAGATAAATATCCTGCATCTACATAACCCACCAATTGTGGTTTGGATTCATTTGCATAAAATAACCCCATATCAACCGTTCCACGAAGATACCTAAAGATTTGCTTAATCCCTGTCCAACGTCTGTTGGTTGGAGAGGAACTATATCTTGCTAATAAATTTACAGCGAACGACATGTCAGGTCGCGTATTGTTAGCAAGATACATCAATGCTCCAATAGTACTGAGATATGGTACTTCAGGACCAAGTGCTTCTTCATTTTCTTCTTTTGGTCAGAATGGATCCTTCTTCACATCTAATGATCTGACGATTATTGGGGTACTTACGGGATGTGATTCATTCATGTGAAATCTTTTGAGGATTTTCTCTGTGTAAGTCTTTTGATGGATAAGTATCCCATCCTTCATGTGCTCGATTTGCAGGCCAAGACAGAACTTAGTTTTTCCAAGATCTTTCATTTCAAATTCTTCTTTCAGAATATCAACGATCTTGGGGATCTCTACCGGAGATCCGATAATATTTAAATCATCGACATACACAGCAATTATAATGAATTTAGATCCAGATTTCTTTATGAAAACACATGGGCAAATGTCATCATTTTTAAGCCCCTTTTCATCAAATATTCTGTAAGACGGTTGTACCAAATCCGTCCATATTGCTTCAGACTATATAATGATCTTTGCAATTTAACTGAGAATAAACCTTGAGAATTCTCCTTGGATGTCTCAGATATATTTAATCCTTCAGGGACTTTCATATAGATATCTCGATCTAATGACCCATATAGATAGGCAGTGACTACATCCATTAGATGCATATTTAGCTTATGATATACAGATAAGTCAATCAAATATCTCAAGGTAATTGCATCTACTACAGGAGAATATGTCTCCTCATAGTCTATGCCGGGTCTTTTTGTGAGAAGCCTTGCGCTGCAAGTCGAGCTTTGTAGCGTACAATTTCATTGTTCTCATTTCGTTTTCTCACAAATACCCATTTGTACCCAATAGGTTTTACACCTTCGGGTGTTTGGACTACAAGTCCAAAGACTTCACGTTTTGCTAGTGAGTCTAACTCATTTTTCATGGCATCTTTCCATTTTAGCCAATCATCCCTTCGTCGACATTCTTCGACGGTTTTGGGTTCAAGATCCTCATGCATAACATTTAGCGCTATATTATATGCAAATACATTGTCGACAATTATTTCTTTTCGGTTCAACCTTTCTCCCATAAAGACATAGTTTATTGAGATCTCATCATTTTGACAATTTTCAGGTACCTGAACATCTTTTGATGTTTCAATTTTATCATGGCTTTGGACAACTTCAGGTGTCCCAACTATGTCTTTATCCTCTTCAACAGGAAGAGTATTTGCCTCTTTACCATCATTTGCCCTTCTTCTTTTACGGGAATTCTTATTTTTTGAACCAATCGATCTACCACGCTTTTGAGACGTGTTTGCATTATTGACCGTCTTTCCAATAGGGGCATCTATTCATATTGGGGCATTTTCAACTGGAATATAGGATTTGGTTATCCTTTTTGTATCGGAAAATGCATCAGGCAATTCATTTA
>JASCZI010121415.1:7128-34912 GCA_036250425.1 Stylosanthes scabra | reverse complement strand
AGTGCTATTGGAGCATTGATGTATCTTGCTAATAATACGCGACCTGACATATCATTCACGGTAAATTTATTAGCAAGATATAGTTCCTTTCCAACCAGAAGACATTGGACTGGAATTAAACAAATCTTTAGGTATCTTCGTGGAACAGTTGATATGGGGTTACTTTATAAATATGAATCCAAACCACAACTGGTGGGTTATGCAGATGCGGGATATCTATCTGATCCCCATAAAGGTAGATCTCAAACAGGGTATTTGTTTACATTTGGTGACACGGCCATATCTTGGAGATCTACGAAACAGACTATAGCTGCGACTTCTTCAAATCATGCCGAAATTCTTGCAATACATGAAGCAAGTCGTGAATGCTTTTGGCTGAGAAATTTGATTGGATATATTCAATCATCATGCGAGTTGTCTGATGTAAAGATAGCTCTGACAACACTATATGAAGACAATACAGCATGCATCACTCAGCTTAAAGGTGGATACATCAAGGGTGATAGAACAAAGCATATTTCCCCCAAGTTCTTCTTCACTCACGACCTTCAAACTCAAGGGTCGATTGATGTTCAACAGATCCGCTCAAGTGATAATCTGGCGGACTTATTTACAAAGGCACTCCCTACATCCACATTTGAAAAGTTGGTATACAAGATCGGAATGCGACGATTGCGAGATCTTAAATGATGTAACCAACAGGGGGAGACTGTACTCTTTTTCCCTTGATCTAGTTTTTATCCCACAGGGTTTTTCCAGACAAGGTTTTTAACGAGGCAGTGCTCATCATGCAGGATATCGTACTCTTTTTCCCTCAGTCAGGTTTTTGTCCTACAGGGTTTTTTTTGACGAGGTTTTTAATGAGGCATATCCGTAATGGACGTCCAAGGGGGAGTGTTGTGAATGATTGGGGCTGCGGCCACCAATCACTATGCGGCACTATGCCGCATAGTAACCCAATAAATCATGGCCGTCCATTCTTAATCAAGTTACTATGTTGCATAGTAAATGAATCATAGCCGTTCATTCCTTTTCATGTAATAGTAAATCTTTTACTATAAATAGGGCTATGATTTCATAAGTTTTTCATATCCAGAAATCAATAAGAATTTCATATTCTTTCTCTCTATAGTTGTCTCTCTTCCTTTTCTATTATTATCTCTTCTATAGCTTTAATGTTATTATAGCTTCAGTTCTACAACAAATTTATCCTTTTTGATTCAAATGTTTGCCCTTTTTTTTTGTGTCATAGCTAGAACCTAAGAACATTAGTTGCATAATAAATGGGCCAGCGCTGCAACATTAAGGTATTTACCAACATTGCAGATTAAAAAACAATTGGGCCCAATACACAAATAAAGAGAAGTGCAGAGTTTGGAAGAATAATAAAAATCTCGCAACATATACTTTACTCCTTCTAAAGAGAAGTGCAGATTTGTCACCAAAAAAAAAAAAGAATTGCACATTGAGCTATAAGCGATTGGTAAAAAGAAATCTTCACCGCGATCGTTCGCCTTCAAGCATAGCAACATTCCCAGAGCCTCACTTCGATCCTTCACCGTTTTCAACTCCAATTATCCACCTATCAGAACTGACTTTCGAACTTCACAGTATGTCGCTCCTTCACAAGTGTAGCACGGGATCACAATCGCCAACAATGTCATTTTCAACAAGCAAGTAAGCACCACCGCACCGAAACTACTTCTAATCATTGGCATTGCTTCATTTTACACGATTTCTACCTGAAGGAGAAAAACTTTCTTTTTCTCAGTAGATTATTAAGTGTCTGTGCTGGGATCTAATTGATCGATTTAGTTTATCTGTGTTGTAGTGAGGCATTATATGCTATTTGTAACGTGGGAAAAATCTATTGAAGATGCATGCAATGTTTTTTTGCATTTTTTAGTAACTTAGGGTTTGAACAGCAAATTTGATTGTTTTTTTTTTCAATCACAGGAATACCTATTACATGCATCTGCCTGAACAGTATATCGTCCTAATATCTATGTGATCTATTTGTATGAACAAAAGGTACAAACTTTATCTAAGATTCATGTATGTTCTCCATGTTAATTTGAACTGATTTTGAAGTGTGAGATTGGAGAAATAGACAAAACACCATAACGACAACTTTATGGCAGAACATAATAATTTTTTAACTTCTTTTAAATTTATCTTGCTCTCCAGGGTGATTATATTGTGTCCCCAAGATTTATTGAGTTCTTGAGATATGGGGGAAAGAAGGCAGTTTGGTTTCTTGATGATATGGACAATTGCATTAAGGTTGATCTTAGAGTTGAAGGATCTGAGATGTGGTTCGACAGGAATGATATGGATAAGATCAAGACTTTGTATGCCCCAGGACAAAAGTTGCTTGCACATATCCAGTATCTTCATTGGGGTGTTTTCTCCCTTTCTGTAACAACTATTGACAACAAAGTACTAACTCCTAAATCGGAAGCTGCATTGTTTTCAGGAAGAGTGCTTCCACTACAAATCCAAGATTTGATTAAAGAAGAGTACGGCGTTATATTCAGAGACAATCGACTTAGAAGTCAACCACTTCAAGCTGAGGAGGTCCCTCTTGAACAAAGGTCAAGGTGTTATATTACAGGCTCATTTAATATTTGAAGTTTAATTGTTACAAAATGGTTTAACTCTATTTTGATTATTCGTTTGAATTTTGATTTCCTTACCCGTATTATGTGTTTAACAAAAACGTGCAAAAATTGGAAGGTGTCACAGTTTTCCCCGCTTGGAAAACTTACATGTTACACGAGGACGGTAATTATATGATGTATTAGTCAATGATCACATTGACATTGTATCTCTGTTATATTTGTGTAGTGTCTAAAAATTGCTTTTCACATCGAATTAGCTTTATTTTTTAAACTTGGTTAATTATATCTAATTAACTTTTGGTTTGGTAATATGTACAGAATCAGTAGGAGAGTCAGAGGAACTCCTATGAGAGGAAAAAATTGGCTAAGGCTGATGTGAATCTCTTCTTTGGTCTTTTGTGTGTTATTTTGCTGAAGCACATTAGATGTATTTTTTTTAGACCAAGCTATATTTTCTCAACCCACTAGAATTAAACAATATGGTCTGTTTATTTTGATGTAGTTTGTAGACTATGAGACGTTTATATACCCTATTATTGGTTCATTTGGGTCAGAAAACTAATTCATCGGCTTTAACTACGCCTTGAATGTTGTCATGAATCAATAGAGAGAAAACGGCATAATTTAAAAGTCACAACAAGCCCAGAACAAAAAAAATTAATAAACAAATGTATATTATTTAGAGCAATGAATCAAGGTATGTTAATTGTTTTGATAATATTTAAAACTATATTATTTAAAAATAAGGTATCTGCGTAAGTCATTCGGTACCCAAACCGCACGTAGCGCGGACATTTAACTAGTAGTATTTTATAACCAAAGAGTGCCATAATATTAGTGCAGTGGTATCTGTTATTTCTTTAAATTCCCAGATGTTATTTATAATACACGTTGTATGTTAATTATTTTTTTTACTTTCTGAAGATGTTATTAAAAAACAAGTAAAGAACCTAATAGATCAGTAATATTTAAGTGATGTCCTAATTAACTTAACATAAAGGATTCTTTGTATGTGACACATTTATTTGTAACATATAATACATAATATTTAAGTTAGTGATAATTAATAAAATACAGGAGCTATTGTAAAAATAAAGTAGATATTATTCTTTGTAAATTCTGTATGTTATTTAAGTTATAAAATTTGCCTAAACTTTATTGAAATCGTAAAATAAAAAGTGGATGATATTTGTATTAAATGTTTCTTTTTCCTTATTTTTTTATTCAATATTTGCTTCGTTCTTGCAGATAATATTGTTTAAAACAAAATTTGCCTAATAAACTCAAAACAACAATTTATCAATTATGGTTTATTGGTTCAACTTAAATTTAAGTTAACAAAAGCGCTGAAGACAAAAAAAAAAAAAAAAAAGTCAAAGACTATAATCTAGTAGAAGCTGTGGTTGGTCTCTCTTATTGTAATCCATGTATAATACCTTCAAGAATTTCACTCTGTTAAAAAGGAAGGGGCATGGTTAGAAGCTAAATATAATAATGTGATGAAATTTTGAAAACAATTGGGAGTACAAAACTACCTTCTGCTGATGGTTGTGAAATGCATTCAATAGGGAAGTGAATCATAGTGGAGGGTGCTCGTCCCAACCTCAGGGCACACAGAGAATCCAAGTAAACATTTTTACTTTCTGAAGATGCACCAGTTGTGCCTTCTCAAGGTGAGTGTCCTCTTGAATTTCCTAAAGTTTTCAATTAACATCTTAAATTAAAAAAACGTAATTACAAATATGTTTGTAATTAACAGCACAGAGGAGATAACTTCATAAATTCGAACAGGTTCTTAAAATATTTGAAATAAGGTAATAATAATACTAATAAAAACAGTAAATAAAATAATAAATAGGATACAAACAAAGTTTGTATGAAATAAAAAAATAACATCATAACAACTAATAAAAAAAAATAACTAAGACAATAAACAAAAAGAAAATTAATACCTCTATAATTTTTGTGTTCATCACTATATTTTCATAATTATGGAAGCCATCAAGGCTACACACATCTTCCTCTATAGATGGTTCAAAATTGATGTCAAAATCAATAATCATTTGGAAAAAAATACAAAAGCGATGAAGACAAAATCTTACATAAAACAGTAAAATTCATTAAAAAAAAATAACACTTGAAGATAATCACTAATAACAACATCTGATTAATGAAAAATCAAAATAAAAATGATTAGCCAAAATAAAAATAGTGAAAGAAACTCACAATAAATGAACATGAGACGAGTAATGAATTGAAAATGCTTTCATATGATAAGAAGTATTCTAACAAAAACAAATTTACAATGCAAAATAAAAACTTGGAAATAACGATAACATATTCTAAGAATCAAACTTTGTTAAGAATCATAAATTGCTTTGATTATATAACCAAATGAGGGAATATGGGTTTTAAAAAATTAATCAAATTGATATGTGTTTTATTATGAATCATATTCTGTTTTGATTATGCCTTTTTTATTGTAAATTAAATGCATGAATTACAAGGCTAAGCGCGTGTGACATTCTTTGAGAATAAGGCAATACAACGTTAATTAAACACATAAAAGAAAATAATTGATTGTTATTGATTGAAAATTTATTAGCTACCAAACATTTTCCTTTTAATATATATAAAACACTGTAACAATTACTTAACCCCAAAGGGACAAGGGGGAAAAAGAAGCCAAAAGGAAAACTTTCGGTGAAGTGAGATGGAAATGCTAATATGGTGGGACTTTGATGTATCATCACCGGAAAAATTTGCAACACTCTATTTCACTAGTATATTATTGTTGTTATAACTATCACAGGTTTTACATTTCAGTCTATCAAAAGAAGAAAAATAAAACTTAAAAATCAACTATTCTTGTTACATAATGGAACTAATAATTAAATAAAATTTTTTATGTATATACAAATATCAATTATCAAATTAATTATCATATATTTATCATGTATGTATATATACACATTATTTAATTTCACATAATTTTAATACATACTTTGTATTGTAATATATATTATTTTATATAAATGATTGATTTTTGTATTTGATTAATTAAATATTCAAAATAGGAGTTGAACAATTTAAATATTTTATTTTCTTTTTAACTTATTTTTCATTTATAACACAATTCAACATTCAGCAAGCCATGAATATGATACCCAATCAATGAAATCATGGACTCACAATGAATAAAATATAAATAAAAGAATTTGGTTTCTTTAGCACTGAATTTTGGCTCTTAATTAAAAGCACATAATAATGAATGCAATAATTCTCATGCATAATAAGACAATAACCCAAAAGAAAAAACAAAATTGAAAAGCCTTCTTCAAAGAGAAATGTAGTGCGGAATTAAGAGAGGACAATGACAAATAATATTATGATGTATATGTATTTAGGTGAAGATACTTTATGGGTTTGTCATGCATATGCAAATAAGTTGATTCTGCTTTTTTTTTTTTTTTACCCCTTATAATGGCCACTTTTATTTATTTATATTAAGCTTTTTAGGTTATTCTTTTTTCTTTTTTCTTTTTCGGTGAGAAGAAAATTTATTACTAGGGGCTGGCATATAGCTACTTTAGACTAGGGACCATGCATGCATTGTTTTTCTGTGTAATTTTCAGTGGCTTTGAAACTAGATTACCAATGATAAAGAAATATTTAAAACCTTACCTAAAAAAAAAAAACAGTAAGTCATAATTCATGATAATGCCATTTGATCATCTGAAATTGGAGCATAATTATGGAAATCATCATTTATGTCCTCTAATGTGTACATTTCATTTGGTACCACTTTCAAACCCTAGGATACGAATTTCTATATAGTTTATTTATTTATTTATGTGCTTATTCCCACCATATTATATAATTGCGGATTCACATGCATGCAGCATCTTGTCACAACGGTGAATTGTTGGTTTATGTTAAAAAAAAAAAATTTCTTTCGATTGATTGGTTTATGTTTTATTGATTTAAGTAATCTAGTATTTAGTTTCTCCCTGACCAAGATTTCATTCCAAGTGCTACACAGACCAAGATTCATCACCTGATTCTGAATAAATTAATTAGAATTTGGGATTTTGCAAAAGGTATTTTTTTTAAGATTATTCATCATAGTTAAAAATTATTTCTTTTAAATAAATTATTATAAAGGTGTAGAAAATTTTTAACATTTCACCTTTAATTAAAAAATTATATTGGATATCTTAATAACTGTCATAAAAAAAAATTTTAAAATATTTTTTTTTTACTAATAAGACAAATGAAATTTACTTTCAGCAAGATTTTGATTTTGGGAAATTACATTTGGCTGAAATGATTAAATGAACGATTTAATAGTTCACATTAAAAGTCAAAGAAATCAGAAACTTAAATGCCTTTAGTGACTTTACAGTGAGCTGGTTCATAGTTCATACTTAATACAATCATCAAAGGAATCCAAAGAAAAAAAAAACAGACAAAGGAGCCACAAAAGCAAATTTTAAAGTTTGTACTTTGTGAAAACTACTAGAAACTGGTAATATTATTTGACCATAAAAAATATAAGAGTAATGTTTGAGAGACCTATATATAATAATTTTATAATATGTACAATCTCTTTATAATTTTACACGATACTTTTTCTGAAAAATAATTAATAAATATAAACAAAAGTTAATAAAAACAAATTTTATTTGACTACTTTTGGCTTCCAACTATTTTTCAAAATAGGTGGTCATTGAGTAATAAGAACTCAAAGAAAAGGGGAAAAATAAAGAATTTGAGTATTAAAATGAAATCCCACTAAAATTTAAGAGTCATAAACAATACAGACATAATATGTGAATAGAACTTATATAAAAGAGGAAACATTTATCTTTTTTTTCTCTTCATTCCTTACCACACTCATTTATTTATTCTATAAACTTGTTATAATCATTATTTATATATAGACACACACACTCTACTACATCCTCTTTCCTCCTACTAGTGTTCCTCATCTTAGAAGTGGTTAAGGCAAAGCAAGCAAGAACACAGAAGTTTTCCCTCATCACATGGCTAGAGTAGGAGGAATTTGTTTGTGCTTTCTCATTCTACTCATGGATGTTGGAGCTGGGATTCTTGGCTTTGAGGCTGAAATAGCACAAAACAAGGTACATATATTTTTCTTTCTTTTTTCCTTTTTTTTTAAAGCACGTTTAAGATAGAAGAACCAAAATGAACAGGTTAAGCACATGAGAGTGTGGATATTTGAGTGTAGAGAGCCAAGCCATAGAGCATTTTTGATGGGGTTGGGTGCTGCAGTTCTTTTGGGGCTATCACATGCCATAGCCAACTTGTTAGGTGGATGCAGCTGCCTTTGTTCTCACCATGATTATGATAAGGCTTCCTCTAATTCACAACTCTCAACACTTTGCCTTATTTTGACCTGGTAATGTATCTTCAATTTCTTCCTACATGCTTCTACTTTTTTTCAAACCAAAAACAATATTTCCTTTAATGTTTCCTTTCTATTTTGGTAATAAAGAAGAGAATGTTACTTCAACTAACTCTAGCTACATATACAACATATTAAAGGGTAAAAAAAAATACACACATGTATATTTTTAATTAATTATTTATTATTTATTTAGATTAGGTAATAATCATTAAACATATTCTCTGTATTTATTATAAAAGTATTTTTTTCCTATCCAAAATTTTAGGTAATAAATTTAAAAATTAATTATTTTCTTCATTGAGCAAAACTCGTGCATGAAAATTTAAATTTCCTTATATTTGATAAAATGTGATATCAATCACCTTAAACATGGATGTCACCTTTTTTTTTTCTTCTTTCTTCTTCTTCTTTAGGCTGAAATATCCAAACATGTTTTTGTTAAGAAACATATGAAACTTAAAACTCAATTTGTATATATTATGTGCAAATTTCAGATCCAAATATGTTGTCATGGATGTTCATAGAGCATTTTTGTATTCTTTTTTATATGTGGTGTTGCATGTTGATTAGGGTTGTGTTAGCCGTTGGAATGTCTATGCTGGTGATAGGGGCAATGTCAAACAACAGATCAGACGGTTCATGTGGCTTCTCACACCATCACTTCCTTTCAATTGGGGGAATTCTCTGTTTTGTTCATGGCCTATTCAGTGTTGCATATTACATTTCTGCCACTGCCTCTTGAATCTTGATTGATTAGTGATTAAGAAAAACATCTGGCACTCACTCACACTCACTCATGCTTTACTGCTTTTTGTAGTAGTTTGCCTTTTTTTTTTCTCCTTCTCTTTTTTGTTTGTTTTATTTATTTATTTATCTAAATTGAATTGTAGACTTTAGAGAAAATGTGTCCTGACTTTAATGCTTAATGTACTAAAAAAGGAGGACATGGAAGGTAACCATTGTATATGACCAAACTACCCTCACCATTTGATATGTATTATTATGGAGAGTTCAAGCTATATTTTGTTTACTACATGAATTTGCTAATATATAATACTTCACATAATATCAGCGTGCTAACCCTTTTAATGTGAAAATGAGGAAAATTGACTAGTGTTAGCTTTAAAAAAATAAAATAAAATTAATCACCTAAAATTTCTTTAGTACTTCCACACACTAGGCTTTGAGTCAAAGCATCCGAAATGGGATTTAGCCCTTCCTGATTCCTGATATACGCAGGTTTATTATGGTGTTTTGTGGAACTCATTAATAATGAAAGGGTATTTTACCCAGCTTTACGTGTCACCAAAAATTTGGAGGCATTGGTCAAAGTGTAATTAATACCTTAAGTATAGATGCATACGGAGATAAAAAAATAATCTTTTCATGATGAGTGATTAGATCATATCATGTGAGATATTTTATTTTATTTTTATTAATTTTTAAAATTAAAATTGTAAGAGTTTTTCATGCATGTAAAATTATCCTTAAGTATAATTTATACTCATGCAGTGTATTTTGCAGTATTTTTGAAATGGACAATTATTACTAATTTCTTAAGTTATAATAAATAATTAATTTATGTATATTATTGTATATTTTTATATATTTCTTAAGTGTTTTTTTTTTAATTTTTGTATTGAGATATATTATTTTTCTGTGATATACGTAATTATTTTTGTATTGTTATATATTATATTCATGTGTTTTATAACTTTTTTATTATAATATTTATATTTTTGTATTATAAATAAAATGTATGAAAATATAAATAGCATTATTCTGTAGTAAATACCTCGCCGTTTGTGTTGTGTAATTAATTGGAAATAAGATAGGCGTTTTCCACTTTCTGTTACTAGTTACTACTACGGAAATTGTCATATAGCCAATGAAATTAATAAGAGTTTCTTTCTTCCATTTCCAACACAATTCTCCACCTCCCCTCTTTTTCTTCATTCCTTCCATTTTTCTTTTTTGAAAAAAATTCTATGTATAAAGAGAATTGAGAAACCAAAACTTCAAGTTATACTGTTTACCTATAAGCCTATAATTTCAGTTACGCAAATTTCGATTGTAATATTCATCAAGAGAAGTGTATATCATAATAATCGCTTTGCAATAAGATCACCATGCATAACAGTGCTCAGATCAAATCTACACAATACATATATGAAACTTAGAAAAGCAGGATAGAAAATGGTGTACGTTGGGAATAGCAAGATAATCAAGAATTGCAAGAAGGTCAAGAATATGAGACTATGAGAGAGTGTGGCTCTGAAACCCGCATTGGCGACGGCGAGGACAATCATCTCGTATTCTCGTTGCGCGTCCACTACTGTATATATCACAAGGAAACCGTGTAGTAATACGACGCCGTTTTGACCTGTAAAAAACAAACAATCAGAAAAACGAGAGTGAAGAAGGTGAAGTGGTTCAGACTTCAGAAGCATAAGAAAACGGAATCACAGTGGATTATGAGATCACCAGCCAACTACAATGAACTTGCATTGTTCTGGATTTCATCCATCACACTATCTCTTATCCTCTTTTGGTTTCTTAACAATCCTGCTTATTCAAAGTTACACGCTCTACACAAGGTAATGTTTAAATTCCTCATCAACGATAACTCGTTTTTAAAATTAGTCATCAAAAAAATTTATTAATCAATATTAGCTACAGAAAACTACAATTGTTAATTAAATCGATTTTGCCGCCGATTAAGTAATTCATCAAATATATAAATATATTGATAATTTAGATTATGATACATATTATGTATTATTAGTCCCACGTCACCTAGTTTTTTTTTTTTTTGAGGTTTCTTCTTTTCCCGCTGTTATAAATAAGCCTATGTATGTCTTTTATTCAAGTTGAATGAATGTAAACTTATGACAAACGGGTTTTGCTCTTAATTTCCTTGGACTCTCTGTTTAGGAGTGAGTAAGAAAATAGTTTAATAAACCATATAGAGAATTGTTGGCTCTTTTCACCAAATTGGGTTATTAACCTCATCGAGACCTGTGAACGAAAAGGGAAGCTCTACACCAATTTGGTAAAAATTTATTTATTGGGTGCGGGCTGTTTAATTGTTGGTACAATTTGTCATAAGTAGTGCGGGTTATTTGCTACGTGTTTTAAGGTAATATTCTTTCTATTTATTTCTTTTGGTGCATTTCCTTTATTTATAGTTATATTTGGTGCATCATTTTCATTTCATCATCATCATTGACGTATCTCCATCATCATTTTTGCATCATTACATCATCATACCATTGGTGTATCTCCATCATCATCAAGGTGCCTCAAGAATTGAAATGGAATCACTACGCCAAGTTAAGGAGTTGAAGAAGAGTCGCAAGAGGAGTGAAGAGGCTGATTGAATACCATAAACTAAATTGATATATTATATAATTTTTTTTTACGTAACTTACTTTTATATGTATAATTTTTTATTATGATATTATTGCACATTATTTAATTTTTTTTTTACTGTTGGTTGATAATCTCTCTTAATAATTAATAAATAAGAGTAATCATAAGAATCTTAATTCATATTTCTGATATTTAAAATAGTAAAAAAATTAAATATAAATATTTTTTAAAAAAATTAAAAACGTAAAAGACATAAAACTTTTTTTATTTAAAAATTAGAAAATTATTAGGCTTATGAAATATTACTTCAAATCATTTTCCAATAAATAATATGTAAACCAAATATTAATGTGGAATGCATTGACACCTTGTTTGCTTTCATTTCTTCGTAGCTTTGACCCTCTTATTATTATTCACCATTTCGCTGCGCTCTTTCACCATTTTTGTTTTTGCTTTCAATTTTTTCTTTTTGTTTCTTTGGTGCAGCTGCTGTGGTGGTATCTTGAATATTGAGATGGGTGATCATGAAAAACATCGAATCATGATGGTGTCTGATTTTTTCTATCCCAACGTTGGTGGTGTCGAGAATCACGTCTACTACCTCTCACAATGCTTGCTCAAGTTAGGCCACAAGGTCGTCACCTCACACCTTTATATCAAAAGTTCTATCTTTACCTCTTTCAATTTATACCCTTTGCATAAATTTTCATATACAAATGCTTCAGTCACATTTACCCACCTACTTCACCTAATTTAATAATGTTGTATGTGTGAGTTGCCAGAATACCATGCAAATAAAATACAGATTATAATAAGATTTTAATTGTATTATTTTAGTCTCTGAGATTAAGCTCCGTCATCAAAGTGGTTTTTGTAGAAATTAAAATGGTGTAATTGAAATCTCAGGATCAGTTTGATGCAAAGCCCCAATCTTAGAGACTAGTTTGGGTGATTAAGACTTATTTTGAATGAAATGAGTGATTCTAATTGTTTTCTTAATTTTCAAGAGTATGCAAGAATTTCTCATAGTAAGAAGAGGAGGAATACTTTCCTGTCTGAAAAATGATTGTTCTGTGTGTAATTTGAACTGAAAAAACATGCATATGAATATCTAGGTGGTGGTTGTAACTCATGCTTATGGAAATCGTTCTGGGGTTAGATACATGACTGGTGGTCTAAAAGTCTATTACATTCCATGGAGACCATTCTTTAATCAGAGTACATTTCCCACCTTGATAGGGATGCTGCCAATTATAAGAACAATTCTTATTCGAGAGAGGATTACTTTAGTTCATGGACATCAAACCTTCTCAACGCTTTCTCATCATGCCCTTTTGAATTCAAGAATCATGGGGTACAAGGTTGTGTTTACAGATCATTCACTGAATGGTTTTGGTGATGTTGGAAGCATCCACATGAACAAGGTGTTGCAGTTTACCTTGGCAGATGTGAGTCAAGCCATATGTGTTTCCCACACAAGCAAGGAGAACACAGTGTTGAGGTCAGGTTTGTCAGCAGAGAAGGTTTTTGTGATACCGAATGCTGTTGACACCGAGATGTTCAAACCGGCATTTGAACCTCCCAGCAGATCATCAGAGATTGTTATTGTTGTTATCAGTCGATTAGTTTACCGGAAGGGTGCAGATTTGCTTGTTGAAGTCATTCCAGAACTGTGCCGGCTATGTCCTAATGTGAGTTGATGAAAAACTTGTTATTGAATTGATTATTGGTGATTCAACATTTGTTAGTGTTACTAGTTTATATAGATTTTGTATTTGGTTGTAGACTTTCAAAGGCCTAAGTTATGTGTGCATTTGAAGGTTCGTTTCGTTATAGGAGGCGATGGACCTAAGCGTGTGCTATTGGAAGAGATGAGAGAACATAATTCTCTTCAAGATCGAGTTGAAATGTTAGGAGCTGTACCACATGCACAGGTCCGCTCTGTTCTAATATCTGGGCATATCTTCTTAAACAGGTATAGCTTATTGAATTCAATTTTCCTTAAGTTCTTCACTTGATGAATTTTTAATTTCCTGCTTTTCTTAACACAGTTCCTTAACCGAAGCTTTTTGTATCGCAATATTGGAGGCTGCTAGTTGTGGATTGTTAACGGTTAGCACACGCGTGGGAGGTGTTCCTGAGGTAGGTACTATGGATACTCTTTCCATACCTGTTTGGTGTGAGTATAAATGATTGTTCATGTTGTTATTCCTTGATAAATTTTCTTAAGTTCTATCTTTTTTAGACCAATTCCACAACTTTTCAATTCCCCATCTAATTTGAAGGAGAATGTCAATTCATATAGGTATTACCAGATGACATGATTGTTTTGGCAGAACCTAATCCCGCTGATATGGTGCGTGCGATCCAAAAGGCGATAACTATGCTGCCGAAAATTGATCCACAAGTCATGCACAATCGAGTAAGATAGAAGTTCAAAATTTTAAATGCGTTCTTCTGATGCTTCCAGTGAGAAACTAGTAACTCTTTTATTCCCCCCTGCAGATGAAGGAACTCTACAACTGGCATGATGTTGCTAGAAGGACCGAAATTGTGTACGCTCGTGCCTTAAAGTGTCCCCATCAAGATCTCCTAGAGCATCTCTCAAGGTACACAATTTCATAGGGCTCAATTCAACTTGAATTGCAACATAGTTGTAAAAAAAACTCCACTATCCGTTCAGTTTAATGTTTGCTTGTAACTTAAGTTATCTATATTAAGGTATTTTGGAATCTTCATAGATTTTCAGCTTTATTGATTTGGAGCTTAAAAATACAAATGCTACTTCAACTGAGTGCTGAATGTTGATTGTCTTTATTTTTTTAGACACCTCTCATGTGGAGCATGGGCAGGGAAGCTCTTTTGCTTTGTTATGATCATGAGTTTTTTGCTATGGCATCTGCTAGAACTGTGGCAGGTAAACTATAGTGTTCTTCGTTATGTCGAACATATCCTGCTTATTCAATTTATTTTTTGCGAGTAAGCATTAATTACGTTCCTCTTTTCCCATTTTTAGCCAGCAGATGATATTGAGGAGGTACCAGATCTTATTTTCCAGACAAGTATGATGGAGAGACGTGGTCTGAAAAAAGAAAAGAAAATGACAGATGATGGGGAGTTTGGTACATCATTTTTTTGAATCCCTATCACATGAAGGATTATGGAAGTTGGGCTGTTGGCCATACTACTTGCGAGTATCTAACAAGCTCTAACTCGGTCAGTGTGGGTTGACAACCCTATTCGCAGCAGGTAGGATTGGGTGTGGGTACGGGACAAACCTCTTCTCAACCCACACCCTTAATATATAATATGAATGTTCAAAAAAATATTTAAACATAAGAGGAGGGAGTGGATATTCAAGCAAAAGTCAGAGACTCGAATTTAAGACTTCTACTAGCGGAGGAGACAAATACCATTTGAGCTACGTCTCATTGACAATGACTAAATGTTGTTTGATAAAAAATAAAACTTGTTTCTTGCATGATAGTCAAGTAGGGTTGGGTCGAGAGGTTTAAGTTACGGGTAGGATAATAAGAGTGGAACTTAAACTTTACCATATTCTATTCATTACGACCTCTAATTGTCACGCATGCTTATTTCTGTCACAAAATTTTCACATAAACCAACTCCAGAACTTTTTCCTCATTATTATATGTATACTTTCTTTTCGGTTAAATGTTAAAATGAAACCTCCTCAATGTTCAACCATTTTATAACTAACACTGCTCTAGACATTACAAAACTAACATTGTTATTCACCTGAACAGACAATGGCAAATTAAAATAGAAACTTTATATATCACAAAGGAGTTCCATTTATATATCTACTTAAGGGATTCTGTTTCCTTAGCATGTGTTATTGGAATATTGTTGCATCACTACAAAATGGGTTGAAATTTAATCCGTTAGATCTAATTTACGAAAAATTTCCACCCTATATTCTAGTCTTTATACCAAACACAGGCTAAAGATGATAAAACAAAATTTCTCCCTTAAAAGAAAAAATTCATCAAGAATTATCTCTCCCAAAGCTTGAACAATTAGGAAGAATTACATGATTGATATCGAACTTCTATTGCCAAAAAACCTAAAATTCGACCTTTACTAGTTTCATTCTCCTAAATTAAAATAAATAAATAAACAAATAAATAAATGAAAGAATTTTAGTAAAGATGAATCAACCTATGCATTGTTCATGTTTCAAGCAAAATGAAGCTCTTGTATGCAGAATCATATTAGATATAAAATCAATTAAATTCTTCTGCCTAATAGTTTAAACTTTTGGGAGAAATAATTCTCGACAGAAAGCAGAACAATCCACTTTCAAACCAAAATCAGTTGCACCTGCACATATATAACTAGATACAAAACAAAGTTATGGAGCAATTTTGTCATTATCGTTGTCATCATCATCATCAGAGCTAAAGTCGTCATCATCATCATCATCAATTCTCCTTTCGACAATAGCAGGAAACAATTTCCTATGAATTTCAGAAGGCCCCGAATTTTGCTGTTGATCGTCCCCGGTGGAAGACGCTGCCGTCACTGATTGTGAAGACTCTTTATCATTATCATTATTATTAGTATTATTATCATCATTATTGTTATTAGTATTAGTATTAGTATTATTATTATTCTTTTGAGAAGCATTAATCTTTGCCTCTTTAAGGGTTGTTTCCTTCACCTCCTTGCACACCTTATCCAATATGAACAAGAAATCACGCACAACTGAGAACAATCTCAGCCCTTCTTCTTTCCCTGAATTTCCATGAAAATAATCTGCAGTTCCCTTAACAAGCCCCATTATCCTCTTCTCCTCTGCAACCAACCAAGCCACTTCCGCTTTCGCCTTCTCCATAAACCCCTCCATGCAAGCTCGGAACTCGCCGTCTTCTTCAACGTTCTTCATCTCAGTGTCAAGAAACTCTTGAGTCCTTGAAAGCGAGTGGTTGAGTTTCGCCACCGTAGAACTGATCAAGTCGCCGTCTATTAAGGCAGCCTTTCTAACGTCCATTAGCTCGGTGCTTAGGCCTGAAACTACCTCAATGCCAAGGCTTCGGTAGTTTTCGTCCGAAGAATCACCTGTTTCCAAGTTTGACATGCTTCCGTTTTCTTTAGCTGTCCTTAGAGCTCTAACTCCCTCAGATCGTATAATCTCTTGAACCACGAAGTGAAGCAGCGTTGTCTTCCCATCTGTTCCTTTCACATCTGATAGCTTCAAGAGTGTGTCCAGCTTGAATGCTTGTGCGCCACCACGGTATGTTCCATCGTTCATTCGGTTGCCGGTTTTAAGAACTGCCTCTAGCAGTTTCAAGAACAGCCTACTTTTTACGAGTTTGTTGGAAGCAACCTGCCATTCAGATGCAAGAATCATATTAGATTAAAATTAGGGGAAAAGAAAAAAAAGAAAAACTAAAAATAAAAATTCAAACCAAACAAACTTTAGAATTATGTTATAGAATTATAGAATCACAACATATTTATCCTGACCTGAAAGCATTCTAAAATCAATGTGATTTACAGTATTTTAAAACATTTCACAACTTTGATCAATGACACTAAGTAATTCAAACTATATGTATGAAACAATGTTATTGAGTCTTTATCATAAAGGCATGAATTTCATAATTTCCAGTATTTGAATTTAACGTAATAATCAAATTCATAAACTTCTCTAACTCAAAAATCTTAATTTATAGACGTCACATATTCCACTTGACTTCTGCTTATAGTTAATCAATAAAAATCAACTATTAAATCCAGTATTTATATATATTTATACAAAGTGACTCGCATATTTTTTCAAGTAAATAATTAGCCCTCGGAAAAATCAAACTTTCCATGGTAAAATAGTGAAACCTACAATAAGTGATTAATCAAATAAAAAAAAACGTATTTCTATATGCAATGATTGATTAGTTGCTGAGTTTTTGTCTACACATAGAATGATGGTATACTCTATAATAAAACTGAGAAGATAAAGCTAAAATAAAAATTGAAAGAAAAGAATCTCAAGTTCACCTCTAATGTTGTAAAATACTCCCTCATATTTGAGGACTCTTCTTGAAGGGTAGACAAGAAAATCAAACATTCAAAGCGTTTGAAAGCGAATGGAATATCACCCAAAACTTTTAGAAACCTCTCTGCAGGGCCAAGATCAGAAAGGTTTCCTGTATATAACCTAAGCTTCGTTTCCTCGTCCGCTGTCGGCGCCATCTTCACCAGTGTCTGCATCAGCTCAATTGGAAGCTCATTTCCTGATTCAACCAACATTTTATTATAACCATTTTTGTGCTGTGAACATATAATATCATGTCAAAAACATCATTATAAGCAAGAATAATCAAAAGAGAGAAACAGATTCACCTTCTTTAATGGCATCAACAACTTCCTCTGTTGTAACATTCAAAGCTTTCAAAAGAATTGACAAATTCTGTGCCTTTTTCTTGTCAATAATCTGAACAAGCTGTGCTGTATCAATTTGTGCTGCTTCCTTTTTGCGGTCATTTTTGTTTTGGTTCGTGCAACCAAATAAAAACTCCATCTGTTCCTCATCGAATCTGGCAAATTGGCATGAAGATAATAAGTACAATCATATATACTACACATGCAAAATGCATCACATAAGAGCAATGATTTAAAATGAGATTGAGCTGATGGAATTTGGACGTTTAGATATTACATGATTGGTCAAAATTAAAACATAAACTCACATGACCCTTTTAATGATTATACGAGTTTTTAATTCAGAGAATTTGTATAAAGGAAAAAGATCTTCTAATTTCTAAAATGAAGAGATTTGTATAGATTAATCATCATTGAATTTGTAACTTTTATCATATGTGAACTGAATATCTTAATTCAAAAGTGATTATGTCTAAATACATTGATCAAGACTTAATGTTACTTACACAAATGACCCTCCGCAGATTTTATGCCACACCATTGTTTGATCAGATTTTGCATTAACCTTATCCCAGAAAAATGGCTTTAGTTTAGGCTTTGCAGGATCAGGGACCTCAGTAAAGCTATCTTGTCTAGCTACATTTCTGAATCTTTTAGACAATGGTCTTGAAGGAACAGGTGGAGGTTGATTTGCTCCTCGACCTCCTCTAGGAGGCGGTGGTGGCGGCCGAGGTCCCTGACCTAGCTTTGGAGGCGGTGGTGGTGGCGGACCATGACCAGTTGGGGGGAGTGGTGCAGGGGGCCGTGGGACCAGCGGAGGTGGTGGAGCTGATAAAGGTGCAGGTGGTGGAGCCTCTGGGGTAGGTGATAGTTCAACTACATGTTCCACAACTTGTAATGGTGCTGTTGTCTCCACCACTGAGGTAGTGTTGCTATCTTTATCCTTATTATCAACAGAGCCACTTACAGGATCATTATCAGAAGTTTTATTTTCATTATTATCAGTAACAGATTCTTCTTCCTTATCCTTGTTATCTCCCAAACGAACCACCTTTGGTGAACCTAAAGCAATTAAGAATGAAATTAACATTTAATTAGTGTAATGCCTCACTTTGGGACACTCTTTATATTATCTAGAAATTTTACATAATAAACTACTGCATGCAGAACTGATGTAAAAATCAAGTAGAAATTTTACCTTCTTTTCTTTATTACTGAGAAACTGCAATGTGACTTAGTATTATCAATATCTTATAATAAATTTGTTAATAAAACATGTCATTTGAAGATATTTTCAAAAGAAAATTCAACAGAAGATCTTTATTTCTGCGGAGTCTTTGATAACAACCGGAAATCATATTGTATATTTTGAAGAAAAAAAATAGACAGTGAACTGCATATATATGAATCAAAGTTTGATGGAGGATAAATGATGATTTAACCTTTTTTCAAAGCTAATTAAGCATAAGATTGCATACCTCCAGTATAATCCTTTGAGGTTAATACAAGTACATCTTCTTTTTCATCTTTGTTGGTTTTGACCTGACGATAGCAAAAGGACACCCCTAGTGCCATTAGAATTCCTGATACAGCAGCCGCACCACGAACCGTTGTTTTTGGTTGTTTGTCATCTTCATTTTTGGTAGGTGGTGAAGAAGTTGCAGTATCATTTTCTGATAGAGATCTAGAAACAGCAAGCAGACGATGAGATCGTTGTTCTGGCGATGGCTGTGGCTGTGGTGGATCAATAGCTTGGTTTGATTCGTTTGCTTGATTTGTGTTGTTTTCAGTGAAAAGTATGGGACTAATGTCATTGTTCTTTTGTTGTGCATTTAAGTCCAAATCTTTGGCTTGAATGTTCTTTGTCAATTCTTTTCTATGTTTTGGCACTATCTCTGCCTGCATCAACCAATTGAGAGAATGGGATTTATTCCCCACATTAGTAATAGGAATTGCTTAAGACTATTGCAGACAAGCAAATACAGAATCAAACTACTAAACTAAAAGAAAATACTACCATAGAATTGTTTCATTGAAGTAATCTTAGAGAAAACACACTCAAACCACCCCCTTATAAGGGTAATGATAATGATAGTTCTACATTCAACTTACTTAGTTCAATTTTTACACTTAATAAAAATCTAATTATGGAGAAGATAAAATTACTGGCAATAACTCAGGTGTACAAAGTAAAACACTTCATTATAAAATAAATAACGCTTCAAAATTCCTTCAGCTAAGTTATCAAATTCATATAATTAATAAGACACAACATGGACAAATACTTTGATGTTAGTAAGTGTCCAAGTGATATATCTTGCAGATGAGAAATTAAAAACCCCAAAATCTGTTCTATAAATAATCACCATCTATAATAGTAAATAATTTTTTTTATTATTATTCTTTATAACAAGACATTTTCATGTTTGTGAAGAACATAATAACCCTAATGTTAGTTTAATAAAATCAAACACATAGTTAAATCTCAAATTGGCCCTTGAAAGTTGAGCTCTAACTCAAATTGGCCTCTTAAGTTTAGAGTTACTCAAAATTGGCCCCTAACATCATCTCTGTTAACGCCTTACTCATTACCTCTTCATACTCTTCTTCTCACATTCAGTGTCCCTATTAACCCACAATGAGAAAAATGAACGTTGCCTCATATCTGCATCATGTCATTTAATGGTCCATGTAGGCAAAATATTAACCGAGATGATTTGCAAAAATCTGGGGTCATTTTGAGTAATTATAAATGTCAGAGGCTAATTTGAGTTGGAGCTCAAATTTCAGGGCTAATTTCAATTTTAACTCATCAATGGCAGGGTCAAAACTCAATATTGTTCTCATATTCATTATGATGGAAATCATGAATGATATAATGATGAATAATTAAAGAAAATAAAGAGAAAGAAGAAATGAGAACCTGTTTTGTTGATGGGTGTACAAGTAGGTACGATGAAGAAAAATCATCGTCCTCGCCCCTCTTCCCCTCTGAGCCCCCTTGTGCCAATGCGCAAAGTAGAATGACATAAATCACGGCATAGCCAGGTCTTGTCAATTCCATTATTGCTTCCAAATTCACCAATCCAAATCATGTAAAACTTTTTTCTCATTATTATCTCTCATCCCAATAACTATATCTATCCAACCTTCGTAGATTACTCAAAATTCTCCAAAAACCCACGAAGGTTGGATCATACAAACATCAATTAGGATAGGGTTATTGGAATGAATGTGACTATACAATAATGTATAACCACATGCACATGAACGAGTGTCTATGATTATTTAATGATATAAACACTACCTAGGATGGAAAGAAATTAATTAATTAAAGCAATTGAATGAATGGGATCTTTTTGTTTTGTGGGTTGATAATTGAAAGAAGAAAAAAATATTATGATGTTAATTTGGTATTAGAGTGCAAAAATTTGGATGGTTGAAGATTTTGTTCATGGGAGGAATGATTTCTGGTGTTTTTTGGAAGGAGCTGGGGCAAGGGGCATCAAAGAAGAGAGAGAGGGAGGGAAAAAAAAGGAGAAGAAAACGACAACTATGAATTCAAAGTGTTAAAACTTAAAAGAGACAAAAAATTTTAAAAAATAAATAAAAATGGGATGACACTATGACAGCTATGTTTTTTATTCATCTTTTGCTTTCCTACCCTCATAATTTGGGTTATTTGTGTCTTGAATATCATGGCCGTTAAGGTAAACTATCATTTGATGAGAAACGCTCCTCGCCAACATAATTGAAGGCATGATACATAAGTTACAAATCATAATGTGATTTTGAATTATGATAGTTTTTAATTTTAGATGATAAATTTTTAAATTTTAAATGGTAACTTAGTTATTAGCTAGTAAAGTCTTTCTAATATTGGTTCAAATATATTATTGTAAGTAAGGGTGAGCACGGATTGAGTTGGTTCGGATTTGGGGGAAAATAGGAATCGAACCGATTAAATTTTACTTTACTTGAATTGGTTTGGATTTGAAATTTTTAGTAAGTGAATCCGAACCAAATCGAACCGATTAAATTCAGGTTGGATTGGTTTGGATAATTGGATATCCGATTGAAAATAAAATTTTGAAAAAAAAATAGAAAAATATGAGCAAATTGTTTATGTCAATAATAAATAATAATAAAAAATTTAATAAAAGGTAATATATTATCAAATTTATATTTTAATAAATATAATAAATTTTTTGGTGACTATAAATATAATAATTTGAGTTAGAAATAATAAAATTGTATATATATTATTATATTTTATTATTTTTTAAATTAATATAAACCTAATTGGGTAATCGGGTTGGTTTGGGTATCTTTACATCAAAACCAATACCCGAATCGATTATGGTCGGATTGGTTCGGATTTGATCCCAATTATACCTGATTATCCATCGGATATAGAACCGATATAATCAGATTGGTTTGGTTTTGATCGGGTAATTGGACTACCCATATCCATGCTCACCCCAAATTGTAAGAGTATAAAAATATTAAAATACAAGATTTTTTATATACAGTAATGCTATATGTATTACTGTATATCTCAGTACACCCTATTTATAATATGGAAAAATATAAACATTAGTATAAAAAATTTTATTTTTTATGCTAATGCTTGCATTTTTCTGTGTTGTAAAAGAGATGTACGAAGATGAACAATGATACATGTAAATTAATTATTTTATATAAACTTTGTATTTTGATATAATATTTATATAAAAAATTGATATAGATATCAAATCAAGCTTTATCCTTTGAATACTACCGATAAAAGTACTATAGAAGAGAAATATTTTTTAATGAAAAGATTGTTTGGAGTCAAAATATTTGGAAGTTAATGCATTTAATTTTTTTTAATTTTGGATTATGATTTTATTATTAGTTCGCAAAGAGCTCCCTAATATTGGTTGTGTTAGTATCATAAATTGAAAGAAATTATAATCTTAATCTTATCTTATCTTATCTTAATCTTAATAGTATATAATTGGGAAGCTCAATTGCTGACGTGGTAGCTAGCGATTGATTTTAGGGGGACTAAATGCTTAGGTGTCGTCATTAGAATTTTTTTTTTTTTAATTATTTTTAATGGTAATATTTAGCTGTGTTTAAAATTTTAAATTTCAAATATAAGATACGGTTATTGAGTAATCTTAAAATGATTTATTTTTAACTAAATTTTATTTTTATACGGTTGTTGAGAAATTTTAAATAAATTTTTTTATATATTTATTTTTTAAATTAATTATAATTAAAATTTTAAATTTCAAATATAAGATACGGTTGTTGAATAATCTTAAAATGATTTATTTTTTAATTAAATTATTAAATTTTATTTTTATACGGTTGTTGAGAAATTTAAAATAAAATTTTTTATATATTTATTTTTTAAATTAATGGTAATTAAAAATTTTATACTTTAAATATAAGATATAGTTAATAACATAACTATAAAATGATTTATTTTCTATTTTTATTGTCATATCCCGCCTATTCAAGCAATTTTAAAATCCTCTCCTACACTAGCAAATTTGTGTGTTGACAGGTTGGTGGGCTAAGCCCGCCCGAATTTTTTTTAAAATTACTAAAACATAATAATAATAATAATAATAATAATAATAATAATAATAATACATTATATCGAGAAAATGAGTATATTGTAGAGAGGAAGCGAAAAAAATGGGGAAAGAGGGAGAGAAAGTGAGCGGAAGAGCAAAGGAGAGAGAGAAAAAAAAGAGGGAGAAGGATAGAGAGGGATGAAAAGATAGAATGAAAGAGGGAGAGAGATATATATGGAAAGAGAGAAACAGTGAAAGAGAGATAAAGAATTAAAAATAGAAAGGGGATGATGAAGAAAAGAGAGATAGTGAAAGAGAGATAAAGAACTAAAGAGAGACAGAGGGAGATGGAGAAATAAGAAGGGTGAGAGAAAGAAATGGAGAAACAAATAGAAGGAGAAAGAGGGGGTACAAGAGAGAGGGGGACGTAGTGAGGGAGAGATAGAAGGAGAGAGGGAGAGGAGGAGTTAGGGAAAGAAAGAGGGGGGAGAGAGGGAGAGAATGAGATAGAAAGAGAGGGAGAGAAAAGGAGAAAGAGACGGTAAGAGGAAAAAAATTAGAAAAAGTGAAAGATAAGGAAATAGAGAGTGAGAGATAGAGAATGAGAGATAAGGAAATAGAGAGAAAGTAAGAGAGGGAAAGAAAGCGAGGGTGAGAGAAAAAAATCGAGAGAGAATGAGAGAGAAAATGAGAGGGAAAGAGATGGAGAGGGAGGGAGCAAGGGAGAAAAAGTCAGAGAGAGACAAAGAAAGAAAGAAATAGCGAAAGAGAGAAACAGAGATGATGAGAAAGAGGGAAGGAGTGAGGGAGAGAGAAAGAGAATGAAATAAGGCAGAAGCGAGGAAGAGAGAGTTGGAGAGGAGAGAGAGAGTGGGTGGGAGTGAAGGATGGGAAAAAAGAGAAAGAGAGAAGGGGGAGTGAGATAGGACATAAGCGAGGGAGAGGGAGTGAGAGAGGGGCAAAAAATGAGATAGAGCAGAAAATGAGATAGAGCAAGACAGAGGGGAGAGGGGAGAGATTGAAAGATAGAATGAGAAAAAGGAGAAATAGAGGGAGGAGAAATCATATGTTTTAAAATTGGTTTCATGATAACATTTTTATTTATTACATTGATTATATCATTAAAGTGGCAATATCATATTAAACTCGATAGACTATTTTTTATGAATTACTATATTCTAATTCAATTTGCCATATTAAATACAAAGCTCATGTATCGCACGGGTTAAACACTAGTTATAGAAAAAGACTAGGGAGCCAATACATTATCACTAAAAGGGAGCCAACACATAGTTACGGATGATAACTCATATAAATTTTAGATGATAACTTAATCTTGAATATATGAGTTGAGGATGATAACTCATATAAATTTTGGATGATAACTTAATTATTAGCTCCCTAATGTTGGTTCCGTAGTATTATTCATAATTATAATATTTTTTTGTTGAGTTTGATTTTAATATATCGGTAATACTACATGTATCACTGTACACATCCGTACACATCATTTACAACACGGAAAAATGTAAACATCAACATCGAAATTTTATTTTTCTGTGCTGATGTTTACAATTTTTTGTTGTAAATGAGGTATACGGAGATGTACACTGGTACACGTAGATTAATTCTTAATACATTACCCGTATAAATTTATACAGTGGTCTAATTTATATACGGTAATGCTACATGTACCATTGTACATCCTATTTACAACACGAAAACATCGACACAGAAAAATTCACAAAACACACAAATACAACATACGATAACAGAGAAACAGTTATGTATAGGACAAAAATAATATATCTCAACAAGGGATGTATAAAAATGTACAATTATACACGTAGATTAAGAGTCAGTTTGGATTGACTATTGAAAAAATGTCTTATTTTTCTATGTTTTATTTTAAAAAATTGAAACTGTTTTTTCTTTTATTTTTTTTTCTGACAGAAAACATAATCTCATTTAATTAAAGCCATAGCGGCATATACAGATGATATGGAAAATAACCATTTACATTGAAGAAAAAATATAAAAACCCTAATAATTGGACTATAATATGAGAGAAGATGCAACATTCGATTCCATGAATCTTAACTGGTAGAAACATGGATGCAAAGTCGCTCTTGTTTCTTTGATGAACACTTAAGTTCTGCCATCCGATTCATCTTCTTATCCAAATGAAAGTGAACATTTCCAAACTCTAAATGTTTGAGTGAAATCATGTTCCCATAGTATTTTTCTTCCAAATCTGAAAGAATTTAAACCTTCACAGCAATAACAGTCACAAAAGAACTCAATATGCACCACAAAAGGAGAAGAGGAAGCATCACCACAAAGAGAATTATTTTAAATCCAGATATGAATCTCATATCTGAATCTCTAAAAAAAGAAAATGGAAACATAAAAAAAAAAACAAAACAAAACAAACCAACATAAAGAAAGAGGAAAAGCAAAAAAAAAAAAGTGGGGTGGGGGAAGGGATGCAGGCAGAAAAGTGGTGAGTGGCGGCGGAGGGCTTGGGTGGGGGAGAAGGAAAAAAGGAAAAGAGAGGGGAAAGGAGGAAATTAAAGGAAAGTAGGAGGAGGGAAGAGAGGAGAGAAGTATAGAAAGGGGGGCAGGGCCACCGCAATCTAAGGGACGGCGGCCCTCCAAGGCTCTGCTACTATGGTGAGATACAAAATAAAGAATTTCGAGAGAGAAAGTTAACTTTACTCGCTAACGTCCAAGCCATTTTTGTTTTTTTAGAAAGCAACATATTGTTGATTTTAAAAAAAAAAAAACACATAACTTATTTTTTTAAAATAAAAAAATATTTCCAATCCAAACTAACACTAATTCATTTATATAAAAGATAATTATTTATACAGTTGTCAATATGAATTCATTGGCCTCCTGCGTTTCAGTTCTTTTTCCATTGTGTTTGGATATATTTTTACTTTACTCAATATTTACAAAGTTATTTAATTAATTTAAACATTGTTCATGGAATTGCCTTTTGGTCATACAGGTACAAGATTACAGTGTGCTTAATGATCCCTAACAAAATTCGCATAAGAGATTGGAATATTATGAGCCATCACTATTTTTAGGATGGAGTTACGAGATATCTGTATTGTGATTGTAGCTATTAATTAATTAAATAAGTACGGAAAAATAGTTTATTGCATTCATATATTCAACATGACTCTTACAAACAAGTGCACTCATTGCTCATTAGATATGTGTAAAAGGAATAGACATTGCTACATTCTTGCATCACCACACCATTACCATTGCATATGCAGCTCAACAGCTGCTTTTTATTCATTATCATAACTATTAGATTTTATATCCAGCTGATTTTTATGATCTTATCAAATCTTTACTTCAGCCATCAACTTTCATGTCTGTCTCTGAGTCCCAGCGGAATGGCGGTACTGGTTTGGTTGCTTCAAGAATTTCGCCGAGGGGAATTTTCGGTCCTGATGGCTTCAATGGAGTTATGACATGATTATACTGGTGAGGATCTTCAACATAATCCTGCATTTTGAAACCATTTTCAGAGTTTATTAGGAGGCTGAATGTTATGAAATTATTCTAAGATGACATATAAATTAACAGCATAATTATCACCTGATCTGCATGCATCTTCAGCACAAATTTTTTGAATATATCAAGATTTGATTTTTGCAGTAGTTCATCTGATAGGCGGAGATACGTTATCCCATACATGCTTAGCTTTGGGGGGCCATTTTTGTTGACACCATTTGGTCTTGCATTCAGTATCATTTGGTTGTAAGCTGTAGCATCATACCTTGGCAGTGCATTTTCACCAGCAACTTCTATTTTTTCTCTCCAACCTCCACTCAATACCTGTGAAGATGTTCATGTCAATTTAACCACTTCTACACATTTTTCTTTTTTGCATTTGATATCATCGAAGAAGATGCATTTGTTACCTGCTGAACAAGTTCCTGTGGTGCACTCTTGGCATCAGAGCTTTGTTCTGAGTCCCTCATCTCAAGACATGTGAAGTTCAAAATGGCATGATGACGAGTTAGCATCCTCGCAATAGGACGGTACCCATCTCTATCTTGAAGGTTGTAATATCCAGCTGTGAGCTCAGCAGCATGACTTTCAGATTTGTACCACCAATGAATTCCAGAGACCTGTTGTCAAGTCTTGTAATCATGGTTAGAAAGTGAATGGCAAATTTATCATTGGTAATAGTGTAAAACTTTTTACTTAAACTCAAAAATTAAACTGAGATGGACAACAATTGAACTCAAAGTTTAAGGGGCATGTTTGTTGACTGAGGTGTTCTGAAATTTACTTTAATTGCTATGGTGACATTGCAGCCTTGGAAAGCTTTGGTAGCTTCTTCTAGGATTTGATCACCA
>JASCZI010121414.1:14553-34949 GCA_036250425.1 Stylosanthes scabra | reverse complement strand
CTTATCTAAATCGAATATAGTGTTTGTATCTCTCAACTCTAACAATAAGATAACCAATCTCTTATCATACAAATCAACAAAATGATTTTTGGAAGCTCTCTAACAAAAGTATGATATTACAAATTGAAGAGCTATGAACCAAATATTGTGTATCTCTCAAATTAGTGCATAAAACACTTTGAAATTGATATAGAAATCAAGTATAATAACAAGAAGGTTTGGAGCAAGTGTTGTGTATTGAAATGAGCTCAAAACCATCTATTTATAAATGCTCAAAGGTTTTGGAACGTTGGGTGTGAATGGTATAGGTTGAAGCCAAAAAGTCAAACTAGCCGTTATGAAAATTTTGAATTTTTTACTATCGAATTTTACTGTATTTCGCGGTGAAAAATAAATGTCAACTATAGACATATATATACCAATCTGAAGCTCTGGATGTTAGCTTTCTAATGCAACAAGAACCATATCGTTTGGACCTCTGTAGCTCAAGTTATCATCACTTTAGTGCACAAAGGTCAAGTTTGACAGCATGCATTAAGCTTTAAAACAGCTAACAAGTTATAAAACTTTTTACGGCCATAGTTTTCGAAAAACCTTTTATTTAAAAACATTTTCTTTTGTGTGTGTGAGAGAGATAATAAACTTTGGTTCTTGACAAGAAGTTTACCTAAATCCTAAGATACTAAACCATCTTCAAAGCTTGCGGACTCGTCTTCTTGTCTTGTTGTTTGCTTTCGAAATTATATCTTGAATCCTTCGATGCTTGTCCTCAATTCCATAATGGTTGTCATTCATCAAAACCTAATCATAAAAACCTTGCATGCATATTGTAATATGGTTTACATGGGTAACATGCAGACAGTCTTGTCATGTAATCCTAGTTCTTCTTCTGTGAGGAGCTAGTTTGTTTCCTTCTTTTTGGCCACCAAAAAAACTTAAGCACTTCATCTACGACGTATAATTCAGTGGCAAGATTTATTTTAAAATATCATTGAAAATTAATTTTGGTATGAGCTTTGAATTAATATTATTATAATTAATCGTGATATGCTAATTGATCATTATATAAATTTAGAAGGTCTTTAAATTATTTTTTTTAGTGTATAAGAGAATGCTCAAACCTAAAATCTCTTACAACGGGGAGGGAGTAGTGCCTATGAGCTACAGATCATCGACAAAAAGTCTTTAAATTATATATTAATTACATATTACATAATCTAAAGTTGATAGGTCTTTAAATTATAATTATAATTAAAGTTCAAATGATCTAGTTTAGAATCGGAAGGACTTCCTACTATAATTTACACTAAATGACCCTACTTAAATTTGGAATTTCTTTAAAGGAAAATTCTATGTTGCTTATCCAAAAAATAAACATCACATACTGATAATGCGTGTCTTCAAGTGTAGGTGACACATTACTCTATTGTTTCTTATTGTATCAGTCAATCAGTAATAGACAATTTACTATTGTGTGTTGGAGCGTGTGTATTCATTATCCTCTTCATCAAACCTAATAATAGCGTTAAGGTGAATTCTTCTATGTAGATGTAAATTGTGTAGGCGGCATATGTTTAAATTCAATTTGACATTTCAATGTAAACCATCCGTTTGAGGGGGAGCTTGATAATGAGTATTCATATAATTGTTTTTGTTTTTGTCATTGCACACTTACACACACCTTCCACACACATTCTTTAAAAGTTATTTTTTTTCTATTGGACAACCCCAATCCTAAATTCACTACTCACATATCCACTCACACACACTTATATTGGGCCTCTTAAACCACACACTCAACCTAAGCTGGGGATCGAACCCATGTATAGCGATTTTTTAGGCAAGCATATTTTCCACTTAACCAACACCTCAATTCTCACTCGTTAAAAGTTCGTTACTACCACTGTTGGGTGTGGCAATTTAAGAGGCAACAACTTAATTATAGAATTAGTGTTAGGAGTTGTGATAGAGAGAACTAAAACTTAAACCTAATTATAGGCCTCATACCTAAAGGGATAAAGAATTCAATCATGAATGTTATTTTTAAAAAATATTAAAAATATAAAAAATGTAAAAGTTTCTCTAAATATAATTAGGTTGATAATTAGGCTTAAGTTTTAGGCCTCCCAATCATTTTTCTTAGTGTTAGATGTGGTGTATTAGTGATGGAGTTTTGATTTCTTTGTATTTTCTTTTTTTTGTCAGTTTGATTGGACAACCCTCAATCTTAGGTATCGTAGAATTCACACACCCACTCACACATCCATAATTGATTCTTCCACAACTGATAACAGAACCCTTGATGCAGCACTTAAGAGGCAATGAGCCAATGCCAAGGTTAGATCAAGGATGTGGGCTTATGAAAAGAAAAAGTTAGGAAAAAATAAAACCGTGGCCTTTTTGGTATTCACTAATGAGTAATGACTAACACTTGTTTACTTATTAGAATCATTCAGGATGATAGCAGAGGGGTCATGCCGCGCTATATAACTTTGTAATCTTTTTGTTTCTCTTTTGGGCTTCTACCCCTTCTGATAAAAAAAAAAAAACCACATTTGTTTACTTATATAATGGTGGAGTATTTAATCAATTTGGGTTGGTTTAGTGGTCAGCTCACTAGTCCGTTTAAACAAGTATCGGGGGTTTGAAACTCGCCTTGTGCATGCAGCAACCCATTGGCCAGCGGCAGACCCTTAAATGGAGTTCAGATCCGCGGCAGATTAGTCCTTGACCTGTCGAAGTGGGGGATACCGTGAGTAACAAAAAAAATAATAGTGGAGTATTTAAGTACCAGTATTTTAAAATTGAAATGAAGTATTTGCTATAAAAAAATTAAATGAAATTAATTTTTTTTTGAGTTGTGTATTTTTTAAATGAAGAAAAATATAAATGAATAATAGAATAACAAAGATTTTATTGTTGATATTTCAGGAAATATGGTGCCTTATTAGTTGTACTAAGACTAAAGAGTAAAGACTTTACCAAAAGATTTTCAAAACAAATATATATTCGAAGCATTGTTGTCAAAAGACTTTACCAATAATTCACGAGCAGCCTATCTTTAACATAGTTCATATTTCATAAGCACCTTATACCATGGCTTTTCTTTTTTACCTAGCTATACTCTTCGACCCAAAAAAATATAAATCAAGCTATAACTCGGCCAATCCAATTCTAATTAATTAAATATGTGCAAAATTGGCACCATTAAGATAAAACTAAAATAAACATATTTGACCTTGTCAATTTATCCATTTTCTCATAATACGGGAAGATAATAACAAATTCTATCAGGCTCACAAACTGTACAACCAAACAGTTACTAACATCTATAAATAATCCTAGCTCTAGCTAAGTCAGGTATGCTTTGAGTTCCTTTTCTTACTTAACATCTATAATTAAATCTTTTACTGACTTAAGTGTCAGAGTACCTTTTCAGGTACCAACCCCTGTCCTTCCACGAGCTAGCCGAGGTGATTCTTCCTCATGAAGCCCTGTCGAGCTGCATCTTGACTATGGAAGAGCTCTACTCCGACAACTAGTCCAGAACATTAGCGCCCACCATGGGGCTCAACTTTAACTACCCCATTTTTGTTTCTTGCCTTTCCTCTTTTTTCAGGGATGAAAGCACAAAGCAGAATCAGCATGGAGATACGTCGAGCTGCTTGCCTTGGTGACCCTTTACAATCTTTGTGTTATGTTTCAACCAGCTGAGCTAATAAGCCATTTGAAATGCTCCACATTGAGTGAATTTTTCTCCTACTCCAATAAATTTTATTTGCAATTACAACCCCAAAAAACAACTTAATTATACATGCTATGAGAAAGCAATTTGACCAAACTCTGAAATAAAAATTCTAATAACAGCCACGTTTATGAATTGTTACAAATCATGTTCTACTGTTTTCTTTATTTCTATACTGTAATAACTGACTATTATTTATATTCCCAGTTTTCAATTAACACTATTTTTAATTAATATCATTTCTTTACTCTTCAAGTCTACCAATCCACTACTGCTTTAATCGGTTGATGACGAGGTTTTTGACGATGATATTTGGGTTAAAATTAGTAAACTTATTAACACTTTTTCACACAATTGCTAATAAAAGACCATGTTTTCTATCTCTTTCTAAAATATGCTCATAATTGATTACATGTTAAATTAGCTTCCAAAATGCAAATAAATTCACTAAAATCTCCTCCCACTTGGTGCATTGATGTATTTGCTAGTGAATTTCAGACTTATAGGGATGGAGAAAAGCATAAGGAAGTCTAGGAAGAACATGAAAAGCAAGGATTGAAAGAAGGAAGCCAAAAATAGGAGGAACAGGGCACCGCGCGCCGGCACGCCTCTTCGCGCGATCGCGCGATACCCTGGGAGCCACTCGGGTGGATTCTGTACACACCGCGCAGCCGCACGCCTCACTCGCGCAACCGCGCGATCAAAGGTCAACTCTAGCGTCAACGCCGACCCCGCGTCCACGCGCTCTCCACCGCGCGACTGCACGTTAGCGTCAGGCAAAAAATTAATGAAGGCTAAAATTGGAATTTCAAGTATCCGGACCAGGGCCAAGCCCCTTTGAAGGCCCAAAGTCGACCAATATGAAGGAGGAACAGCTGAAGACATAGGCATACTCTCACCATTAGGATCATTTGGTAGTTTTAGATAGTTTAGAGAGTTTTTGGGAGTGTTCTTGATACCTCTCATTTTCTCTCTTAGGTTTTTCATTTCTTTTTCCAATTTCAGCCATCAACAACCAAAACTTTTAGTTAATTTCAGTGTTTACTTGCTTGTTAATTGCTACTCTTGCTTTATTAATACAATCTTTACTTGTTCTTCATCTCTTTACCAATTCTTGCTTTTATGTTCTTATTATCTTGCTTTGATCTTGTTGGAATTTATGATCTATTGCCATTTGCTTGCTTTACTAGTGATAATTGTTGATTCTCTTACTTATTTACTCCATTGATCATCTTGCTTTGTTGATTTCTCTTATTATTACCATGTCTTTTTACTATCCCCATCAATTGTTTAATATTTTGTTTCTCATAGATATGGAGTAGTGTTCTTGTGCTTTGGTCATGGGTTGAAGTATGAATGATCTTAGCCATTAGTCCCTAACGAAAAGAATGGGTTAAGGCCGGGGTTAAAACTGTTTCGTTAACGCTATGCCCCTGCCAATAATGGGAAAACCTTAACTACGCGAACTTGATGGGTTATTCGAGTTCGCCGAATACCTTGGTTCTACGTTATTGTGTATGCCTAGGACATTCGGAACGGAGTTAATTCCACCCGTTCGACCATTAGACAGAATGGGCTTTGTGTCTTACGTGACAACCATTCACAACTAGTATTAATGGTGATCATAGGGACACGTTATATTTCAACTAAAGACAAGGCACCCTTTATTATCATCAGTTCTATCTATTTCTTATTTTGCTCTTGTTACCAACACCCAACCATTGCAACCCCCTTTTTCACAACCATTTACGAGCTACAATATTTCAATTCCTAGGGAGAACGACCCGAGTTTAATACTCGGTATTTTTTAATTGGTTGCAAGCTCCGTGACACCTTTTCTTGTTGACAAACCCCGTTGTTAATCTCACAGCTGGTTTGGATTCCTCTACAACGATATCCTGTTTCTAAAATTAAGGAATTCCGAAACGGTCACGAAAGCGGACGCGAGGCATCCGTCAAATGGCACCATTGCCTGGGAATCGAAACATGTGCGCTTGTTCATGGTTGTTTGTAGATATGTTGATATTGTGAATATGTTAGTTTCTAGATATTTAGAATAGAGTTGTTAGTTTAGTTCATTCATCATCATACTTATGAATCACTTTTTGAATGCTACGTCGGATTTAGACCCTGACTTGTTGGTTTTCGATCCAGAAATAGAAAGATCTTTGAGACATATTCGACAAGTAAAGCGGCGCATTCAATTTGACAATACTCAGTATTCTCAAATTGAAGAGGTTTTCTCAGAAAGTGATTCCGCTTATTCTTCCGCTTCTGAGACTGACATTGAATTGCCTTCTTCTAATTCAAGTACCTCCACCATGGGAGACCTTCCTAAAATTACCTTGAAACAAATGGGAGGAGCAAGTATGGCTTTGGAGAATCAGCCGGTTCGATTCCCAGAGCTAAATGAAAATTTTGAACTGATATCTGGTTTGATCAATTTGCTTCTGCGATTCCATGGGATGCCGGGTGAGGACCCGAGAAAGCATCTGAAAGATTTGATGTGATTTTTGCCACCACCCGAAGGACTGGGGGTGATGAGGACGCAATGAAAGCCTTTGCTTTCCCCTTCTCTTTAGAGGGCAGAGCCAAGGATTGGTATCATACTCTGCCCGGAGAAGTGACTGCAGATTGGGCAGTTTTCAAAAGAAGGTTCCTTGAAAAGTACTTTCCAACATCAAGAACCAATGCTATTAGAAAGGAGATTTCGGGGATTACTCAGTTACATGGGGAAACGCTGTTTGAGTACTACGAGCGTTTTAAGAAGTTATTAACCTGATGTCCTCATCATGTGATTTCTGACCTCCTTCTGATAAACTACTTCTTCGAGGGAGTAACTGCGAATGACAAGTCCATAATTGATGCCTCTGCGGGAAGAGCTTTGATGAACAAAACTCCCGAAGAATGGCCGATAACAATCAGCACTTCAAAACAAGAGCCACATCAGCTGCCAAGGGAGTTTATGAAGTTACACCATCTGAATCCACCATCCTTGCGAAATCTTTGGTTGATATAGCTGCCATGTTGAAGTAGATTAAGGAAGGGCAGCAAGTGACCCCAAAACTCTTGACACAATAGACCAATACCTCTCAACAAGCACCGATCCGACATTGCGGTATCTTCTCGTGTAACTCACACCATACAGATGAATGCCCTCAATTGCAAGAAGACAACACTATTGTGGCATCTCACAATTTCTATGAGAACCAACAATTGCCATCCAACAACAGACAATATTATACACAGCTCCAAGGGTGGCGCTATAACCAACAAAACCGATGGAACTCACCTCAACAACCACAACAAACATAATTCCTCCAACCATACACATATAGCCAACCACAAAACTCACAAAACCCAAGATATCAACCATCTCATACTAGACAAACCTATCCACCACCGAATGCTCCCCCACTCAACTATGAATAAACCCTTCGAGCTTATCAGCAAGATAGTAAGGAGATGAAAGAAACTTAGAAAAGACTCGAGTCCCAACTTTCTCACATTACCGAATTGCTCCATAAGTTCACCAACCAACCAACCATCAATCCACAATCTCAACTGTCTACCTCAAGTCCGCTACCATCCCAACCTCTTCCGAATCCCAAAGGAGGCATAAACATGGTCCATAATGAAGTGGTCCAAGAAGAAGAGGAAGAATATGAGGAAGAAGAAGGAGAAGATGATTGGTTGTATGAATTGTTAGCTGAATTAGCAAGTTCGGATGAATCGGAAGATGAGGAGGAAGTTGAAGAGGAAATAGAGGAAGAAGTTGTTGAGAAGCAAGATGAGGAAGAGACATTCTTCATAGCCTATTTTTGGTGGAGGCAAGAAGGTGGAGCATGATATACCAATCAAGTGTGAGGATCCCGGTCCATGTTTGGTTACTTGCAAGATCCAAGGAATAGATATTCGGGAATGCTTATGTGATCCCGGAGCTTGCGGAAGTGTCATGCCTTTTGAACTCTATGAGACCTTGGACTTAGGGACATTGAATAAGTCCAAGGAAGTTTTCACAATGGTGGATGCTAGTATTGTGTCTGTGGCTGGAATTGCCAAGAATGTTCTCGTTAAGGTGGGAGAGTTGACAATTCCGGTAGATTTCCATATCATCATGCCTACTAAAGGGGATAAAGGAGGAAGACCCCAAGTTTTGTTAGGAAGACCATTTCTGAAAATAGCAGGGTGATGCGCTCCCCAAGACCGGTTGAGAATTTCTTCCTTAGAAATCAAGTCATGATAGCGTTGTAAATATAGCTCAACTGGTAGTCGAAGAGTGAACAAATTTAGAAAAGATGTCACAATGAAAATCAATAAAATCGAGAGTATTTCGTCTCAGATCGTTCTCCCTTGGACTTATGATCAATACAAAAGACTAAAACTAGTTAGGAAAGTATGGGGGTTTGAGCGTTTTCAACTAGCAACTATAATAGCAAGAATGTAAACCATGCAAGGGAATTAAATGCAACAATTCATAAACAAGTAAGATAGAGAATAACTAGAATGCAAGAAATAAACTAAGCAAGAAATAAACTAAGCAAGAAATGGAGATAGAGATAAGCAAGCAATCAATAAGATAATTCAAGTGCAATTAAAGTACCTTGGCCATGGGTTTTATGGAATACATTATCCTTATCACCTCTAAACATAGATAATATCCTAGAGTGAACTTCTCACCAATCTTGCCACTTTGATGAGAAGAATCAATTTGGTTGATTCATAGCCATAAGTCCTAATTTACTCATTAAAACACTAGACTAACGTTAATGAACACAAGAATAATCCATCTTAGCTCATAAGTCCCAATCATTATAGAATTAATGATAAACTAGCGTCAATGGCATCTAAATTAACACAAACCACTCTCAATTATCATATAAAGAAGGCTAAGGTGACTCAAATGCATCCATGTAGTCAACCCATAACCAAGGAATGAAAATCTACTCCATATCTAAACAAAGCATTTTATCAAACACTTGGTGTGCATAGAAAATAAACATCATGAAACAAGAAAAAAAATTAACAATCAATAACTACCCACTACTCTAGTTTGATAATAAATGCAAGAATGATAATAACCAACACAATCAATTCATGAAAATACCTCAAACATTCATTAATCAAAGTAAAATCCACAAATAACAATAACTAGTTCAAGAACAAGAATAATAGGAATAACTATAGTAATTATGAAGAGAAATCAACAAGTAAACTAGAACAAGTATGGATCCTAAGAACAATTGCAAGTGAAATTGAAGTGAGAATTGAGATTGAAATAAAAATCCTAGAGAGAAGTTGGAGTTTCTCTCTCTAAAATATGAACATAAGAACCTCATGAAAAACTAGATGATAAACTTGGTTTAATCCCCTTGAGTGTCATATGAGTGATTCCTACTTGTTTCCCTCTTGGGCCTCCAAAAATGCTCCAAAAAAAAGAATGAGCTTTCCTTTAAGTAAGTCACATGACTTTTAATGAGGCATGTGAACTAGAAATTGCCTACACAACTATAGTTGCTTGGGCAACTTGCTATTTGCTTCTTTTCTTCATGATTCTCCAAAATGTAAGCTCTCAACACTCTTTTCAAGTCATCCTTGCCTCCTAAACCTTCAAACAATTAAACAAACACATCAAAGGCATCGAATGACATGAAAGTGAAATTAAATTGAAATTTTATAGCTCAAAAACATGCATTTTCTCATTTAAGGCACAATTAAGGATGAATTCACAAAGATGCTCATTCACTAGCTATTTATGTGAGTTTATGTTGATGAAACCTCTAATTTAAGTACAAGATAAACCATCAAAATAAGGTTTATCACAGGGTTCAGGCTCCAGTGTGACAATGATACCTTCACTTTCTCTGTGGGAAAAATCCCTGAAATGTTCCCTGTTACCCCTCCACCAACACCTCGGAAGAAAAGTGTGCATCATTTCCAAGTCTGCAGAGAGGAAGCTCAGAAAATCAATGTCATGAAGAAAGCCAAGGAAAAAGAAGGGGAATGTCGGAAAGAAGAAAACAAGTCGGAAAAGGGGTCGAGAGTTGCTCCCCCTCCTCTGAAGAAGAAAGAAAAGAAAGAAGGTTTGAAGTCGGCAAAGAAAAAAAAGAAACATGAAGAGGTTAAGTCAAGGAAGAAGAAGAAACACAAGGAAGATGAAGTTGAGAAGAGGATAGCATTGAAGTGCTCAAGCTTAGGGAACTTGCTAGGAAAGCTAAAGAAAATCGGAAAGACACTTCGCCACAATCAGATAATGGATGCCCATTTGGCGAATGATCAATCTAAATGGAAGTAATGAAGCCCACATGCAACAATGTCCAACATAAGGACACTAAACAAAAGTGCTAGGTAGAAGACACCCCACCATGGTATCATCCTCCAACTCAAAACTCTTGATGAACTTTGTGAATACTTTGTATAATTGTTAGTTTGAATATTTGATTGTTAGATGATGTATTAGAAGGGCGAACACATCAATGGCGGTATTTGTACATAGTTGCACACCACCAAAAACATTGAAAAAGAAGAAAACAAACAAAAATATGAAAACAGGGCACTCGCGCAATCGCATGCAACGTGCAACCGCGCGGTACCCCTGCGCGACTGCGCGGTGGCATGGGTTGCTCTCGGACCAAGTTCGGTCTTGCATTGACCCATCGCGCGCTTCTAATTGTGTCCATGCGCGTACCGCGCGCCCACGCGGTACCTCCGCGCAATCGCGCGCTAGCATGAGTTGCTCTCGAGACAAGTCCCTGCAACTAGCGTGCACCCGCGCGCCCTGGCTCGTGCGATCTCGCGTGCCCAAAAACATGCATTATGGGGCCCCAACAAGGGCGCACACCCGCGCGGTCCTTCTGCAGGTTAAAACCGCGCCGCACCCACTCTCTCCTTATTTCTATCATCATTCCTCCACTTCCCTTCCATTCCAACACCACAAAAAATACAACACTCACACACACAACCACTCAATCCTCACTCTTGTGTGTGATCTCACCTACTCCGCATTGCCGAGTAAGTTTTCTCTTCCTCCATACTACTAGGATTAACATGATTACTTTGTTATTATGCTTATTAGTGTATGTTATTAGAATTGTTAGTGTAACTAGGATTAGATGACCATGTACTTGAAATTAATAATTGCCATGCTTTAATGTTTGTTTGTAAACATTGAATTGATTGGTCTGGGCAATGAACACTTGGCAATTCGCTTAAAACCTTGTTTTAAAAAACTTGCACGCCAAGTGTTCAGTGAAATTACTCAATGAGGATTTTGGTTAAATTTCAATCCGATTCTTTTTCAAAAAGCTTGGATACACTAGAGCTTTATTTATACACGATTTTTGGATTGAAATTTGATTAAATACCATAGAGAATAATGATCCCTATACCATAAAGTAGCTAATTCACATATGAGACTTCAAATTTCATGATTGTTTCATTGGTGTTTATTGGAATTATTATGTGAGTGTTGTATGCTCAAGTTTTAAGTGGATTGTACTTGTGCATCACTACCAAGATTGATTTTCAATATTCTCCATGGTTTTTCTTTCTCTCATATACCTTTGATTGATTGATTATTTTTCTGAATTTCAGATGGCTCGAAAAGGGAAAGAAGCAGCTACCTCATCCACTCCCTCGAGAAGCCGCACAACCAAGAACTTGAGCCGAGGGAGGGATGATGGCTTTTCGGCCGATTGATTTGATTCACAGATCCACTATGATCGGTGGAAAACCATGGAAAACCAAGGGTACACTCATGAGCGGATCATTCGTCTTCTGAAGGGGGAACCTGATTTTTGGCATGACCTTATAGAGGGACTTGGTTGGGGATTCATGTACAATGCATTCATCCCAATCAATGTCACTTTAGTACGGGAATTCTGAGCCAATTTCTCTGCTAACCATCAAGAGACCGTCCTCCTGCGTGGGAGAAGGATTCCTTTCACCGAGAATGATATCCGCCGCTACCTGAATATCAATATCGACCTTCCTGGAACAGGGGTAAATGATGCCTTCAAAGAGGCAACTGAAAGAAGGAGGGAGAATGACCTGAATTTGGGGATGGTCTTTAGTGTGATCAGGAGATAAGACACCAACTGGGCTAACAACCCCGCGGACGACACCATCCCTGAGAGGAAGTTAGACAATGCTATTTTGAATGCACAGGCCACAACTTGGCACAAATTGATCATAGCGAATGTTGACCCAAAGCAACATGGCACCACATTTGATCTGAATCATGCCATCCTTATCTACGTGCTCATGACTGAAGGGGTGGTGAATATCCCGCGCATCATGAGGGATGTTCTACTGAAACATCCGATGGAAAACTCCCGTAATCTCCTCCCTTATCCGATGTTAATTTCGAGACTTGCTAGTCGATTTCAGGTACCAGTGTTTCCGGAGCATGTGTTTTATGAGTTACGGGAGCAAGGAATGTCCTGCTCGTACGGTGACTTGAAGGGGGAGCAACCCAAAGTTTGTAGAGGTAGAGTGATACCTCCTCCGCGACAACCGCAGGTTCAGCAGGAAGAACAACAACAACCACCGCCAGCAGCCTCCAAGATCCCTTCTACTTCTGTACAATACTTATCAGAGACCTCACTCCAGGAGATTATGAGGCATTTGGAGAGGCAGGAGCGACTACTGCGCCGATAGAGTCGTTAGATCCAGAACACACAGATTATGATCCGCCAGGCACTTCCAAATGTAGTCTTCACTGGGTTACTTTCTGAGGACATCAGCGACAGCACTGAGGCAGAGTCCTAGAGTAGCCATCATGACTTTTCTTTTGGCAACAAACAATTTGGGTTACAATTTAATTCTAGTTGAACTATTTACTGTTTTCGTAGCTATAGTTGGTAAATGTTAGTTGTTTGGTAGACTTTTGAACTCGTAGTTTTAGGTAGACTTTTGCTGAGATTGATTGTGCTTCGAAAAACAAATCTTTGTTTCCATTTTCCCTAAGCACATTCAATCGATTTATATTATGGATGATTGTTATCTTTGAATAGGTTTTTCTGATCATTTGCGCCCACTTTTCGGACCCCACCATGAAAATCTTTTGAAAATTATTTGAAACTTGTCTTTTATACTTGCTTTGAGTTGAACTTATAATCATAGAATAGAGTTAATGAACACAAACACTGAGAGTCTTGAGCCTTAAAAAGAGGTGGTTCCACATTTTGAAAAGAACCACCAATTTTCTTCTTGTGTGTTCATCCTTCCTCTATGATTGTAATTCATGGATTAATTGATCCTATATGTCCATCAAATTGTACATTGTCACTACAACAAATTTGGTGAATAGCGGCAGCTTATTAGCGACGGTTGAATAAACCGCCGTTAAATGGACAATGTTGACGATTTTTACGGCGGTTTACTGTATTTGGCGGTGGAATGGATGAATGACAGGAATACAGCGGCAGTTGATGTAGGAACCGCCGCGAAACGGATAAATGACAGGAATATAGCGGCAGTTGAGGTCGAAACCGCCGCAAAATGTATTTTTGTTTGTTTAACATTTTTAACTTAGATTCCAATTTATTAAAAATTATAATAAAAAAATTAAATGATAAGAATAATATTTCACGTCACTCAAATCTAATTAATTAAAAAGTGATCTTCAATTTTTACGGTTAACAAAATATTTTTTATAAATAATAGATAAAATATAAACCATAATTTAATAAGTCATCTTAATAAAAATATCAATAATTTAATTTAAATCATTCAAAATAGAGCACAATTTGCATATTATACAAACTTCTATATATATATAATTAGTAGAACTATATGTATTGAATGTTGAGTTGGCTTGGTGGAGTTGAAGGCATGCTGAAGGAGCTTGAAATACCGCTTTGTCCCGGGTTCGAATCTCTCCCAAAGAACTTTTAGAATTAATTACTAAAAGAAGAGGCTTCCTAGTGTGGTGCACCGACGGTGCAGCAGGACCATGAAAGAGCGTGGTTCACAAGTCTGAACCGCTAATTTGTAACCGATTTAATGAAAACCAGTTTGTTTTCAACCGGTGCTATTTAGCGGCGGTTCTTAGCCTGCCGCAAAATGCATCGCCACCTTATTTTGTGTTTCGCGGCCGTTGTGCCAGCGGTTGTGAAAAACGCCGCAAAACCGTTTAGCAACGCCGTTATAGGCGGCGGTTGGGTAACCGCCACCAAACTGTTTGGCTGCGGCTAAAAACCGCCGCGAAACAACAAAAAAACCGCCGCTAAGTCCCGCCTTTCTTGTAGTGTGTGTATATTCATGTGATTGAGGCCTTTATTTCTATTATAGCTCACAAACCAAATGGTCTAACCCTTTGCATCATCCTTTGAAACCAACTTTGAGCCTTGTACCCCTTTATTCAAATTTAGCTCATTATAAGCCCTAAAAGCAAAAAACCATGTTCGTCCTTGCTTAATCTTTGATTGATTTAGGATGTCGTGGTCAACATTTTTGAGAGAAGAAAAGGGAGGTAGTCAAGGAGAGAAGCATATTATGAGAAGGGTAGGAAAAAAATTGGGTTGTCAAATTGGAAAAAAAAAAAAACCTAAAGGAATTTGGTGATACATGCATGCATGAATAAAAATTCATAGGGACATATATTTGCACAAGGCATCACAAGAAAAGAAAAAAAGGGTGACAAAATAAAAAGAAAAGAGAATAAAAGAAAAGAGACCAAATTTTTGTCACCTTGAAATAGCGAAAATTAAGCTATCAAATAAGAAAATGTATGTGCCTTGTTCATTCATTATAAGGAAGTTACATAGCTTGTACTCTAACATGGATTAGTGAGTTTTAAGGTTGGGAAACATCGGGGTAGAGTGAAGAGACGAAAAAGAGGTTAGGAGCATTCAATCAAAGGTTTAAGCCCCCAAGCTCACTTAGCCAAACAATGAATCCTACCCTTACCTTGGTCCCATTACAACCTTACAAAGCCCTCTTGATGATATACACATGTACACATTTGATGTTGATTGGTTAGATGGAGATTAATTTGTGGAAAGCAAGAATAGGAAGGAGTTGAGAGTTTTAACCCTAAACACTTGAGCGAATAGAGTGCATATACATCTAGTAAGGGTTCTAAGGCTCACTTCTATGATTCGAAAAATCTCTTGCATTGTAGGACAAGTTTAATCACCATGATCTTAAACTGTTTTGGGGGTTAGTATCTACTGTGATACTTTTGCCCATGCTCATCGCGCACGATTAGGTAATTCCTTTTTCAATATTAGCTTCATCCATGATACTTCATTCTTGTGTAGTTCCTCTTCATGTAGTGTTTGAATTGTATTGAAAATGCTTTTGAAATTCCTTTTTCCTCTCTCGATCATGTTCACTAGAGCATGAGGACATGCTAATCTTTAAGTGTGGGGTATTTGATGAAGAGGATTTTGACGATGACATTTGGGTTAAAATTAGTAAACTCATCAATACTTTTTCACACAATTGCTAGTAAATGACCATATTTTCTATCTCTTGCTAAAATATGATCATAATTGATTACATGTTAAATTAGCTTCCAAAATGCACATAAATTCACTAAAATCTCCTTCCACTTAGTGCATTGATGTATTTTCTACTGAGTTTCAGACTTATAGGGATGGAGAAAAACATAAGGAAGGCTAGGAAGAACATGGAAAGCAAGGATTGAAAGAAGGAAGCCAAAAATAAGAGGAGCAGGGCACCGCGCACCGGCGCGCCTCTTCGCGCGATCACACGGTACCCTGGGAGCCATTCGGGTGGATTCTGTCCACACCGCGCAGCCGCACGCCTCACTCGCGCAACCGCGTGATCAAAGGTCAACTCTAGCGTCAACGCCGACCGCGTGCCCGCACACGACTGCACGGTAGCGTCAGGCAAAAAATTAATGAAGTTTAAAATTGGATTTTCAAGTATTCGGACCAGGGCCAAGCCCCTTTGAAGGCCCAAATTCGACCAATATGAAGGAGGAACAGCTGAAGACACAAGCATACTCTCACCATTAGGATCATTTGGTAGTTTTAGATAGTTTAGAGAGTTTTTGGGAGTGTTCTTGATACCTCTCATTTTCTCTCTTAGCTTCTTCATTTCTTTTTCCAATTTCAGCCATCACCAACCAAAACTTTTAGTTAATTTCAGTGTTTACTTGCTTGTTAATTGCTACTCTTGCTTTATTAATACAATCTTTACTTGTTCTTCATCTCTTTACCAATTCTTGCTTTTATGTTCTTATTATCTTGCTTTTATCTTGCTTTGATCTTGTTGGAATTTGTGATCTATTGCCATTTACTTGCTTTACTAGTGATAATTGTTGATTCTCTTGCTTATTTACTCCATTAATCATCTTGCTTTGTTGATTTCTCTTGTTATTACCATGTCTTTTTACTATGCCCACCAAGTGTTTGATATTTTGTTTCTCATAGATATGGAGTAGTATTCTTGTGCTTTGGTCATGGGTTGAAGTGTGAATGATCTTAGCCACTAGTCCCTAAGGAAAAGAATGGGTTAAGGCCGGGGTTAAAACTGCTCTGTTAACGCTACGCCCCTGCCAATAACGGGAGAACCTTAACGACGCGAACTTGATGGGTTATTCGAGTTCGCCGAATACCTTGGTTCTACGTTATTGTGTATGCTTAGGACATTCGGAACGAGATTAATTCCACCAATTCGACCATTAGACAGAATGGGCTTTGTGTCTTACGTGACAACCATTCACAACTAGTATTAGTGGTGATCATAGGGACACATTATATTTCAACTCAAGAACAAGCACCCTTTATTATCATCAGTTCTATCTATTTCTTATTTTGCTCTTGTTACCAACACCCAACTATTGCAACCCCCATATTCACAACCATTTACGAGCTACAATATTTCAATTCCTAGGGAGAATATCCCGAGTTTAATACTCGGTATTTTTTAACTGGTTACAAGCTCTGTGACACCTTTTTTTGTTGACGAATCTCGTTGTTAATCTCACGTCTGGTTTGGATTCCTCTACAACGATATCCTGTTTCTAAAACTAAGGAATTCCGAACCGGTCGTGAGAGCGGCCTCGGGGCATCCGTCATCGGTCATGGGAGCTTCAAACATCGTGCAACTAGTTCTCACATTAATTATCATTGTCATCTCATTAGTTTATTTTCGAATTTTAACATTCCATGCTTTATTAATTTATTATTATTATCTATGTATATTGCTTACCTGCCTATTTCTTTTGTGTTAAGCATTATATTTAAAACAATTGATATTGGGGTTATCAGTTATCACCATCACAAAACCGAGTTATAGATCAATAGTCTAACAAAGCTAAACATGTTTCATCATGAACTCTTCAGGTTATGTTTGGGGCTGTGATTAACCGACCCATATTTCAGAGCACACAGAGTGCGAAGATCAAACAGATCAATCCATACTAACTACTAGCTACAAGATCGACACAACACATGGTAACCTAACAGATATATTTACCCAAACTCCTATGAATAAATTTGAATAGAAAAAGGGAGGTATTTTTTATACTCAGTTAATACTTTGACATTAATTTTAGTCACATTGTTACTTGCAAGCTAGGTATATATATTGTTCTGTGGAGGTTCACAGTGCTGATGTTTAGCTCTCCAAAAATGCAATCTTATCTAATTGTCGAGGTTATACTTCCACCTTATCACTTTATAATGTGTGTATTCTAAGTTAAACTTCTAAAATGAAGTGATCATGTTCTTTTGAGGTTATCTCTGGTTGTATATATAGAGTTTGTTGTACGTGAGCTTACTGTTATTGCGTTCTTTTCAAAATGCGTAACTGCTTGGCAGATTTTTCGTAACTGAGCTATAACTCGAACATGGCTTTGATCTCATCCAACATATTTGATTTGTTTTGACCAAGCTATTGCTAACAATTCTCTCAACCCGAGCTATAACATACGGATAGCTATTATTCTTTGTTTCTTTTTAATTACTTATAATATTTGAAAACCATTCCGGGAACTAAGCTATAACTTGATAGCTAATTAAAACCAATCAAAACAAAAGTTAAAAAAGAAAAAAAACTGAGCACAAAACTAGGTATTCAAATTCAACACAAACATAGTTTCAAACCATAACAAGTACTACTAAAGCAGGAGGGATATGTTCTCATCTACATTCTCCTCTGGGACATCATTGTCAACCTTTCAATTACCCACAACTAAACTATGTTCTCCAAATTCATCATCGACACATTGCATTTAGGAGCAAGTGGTCAACTTGCATTGCTGCTCCCTTAAAACTTTTAACAAAACTATGGTTAGACTTGTTTTCCCCATTTACTTTACGTAGCACATCAAGCTCGGACAATCCTTAATCAAAATTTTCTAATAATTTTTACTCAGTTTTGTTTAATCAAGTCTGACATCTCTTTACTCACTTTCATTTGGTGTTCCTTTTAGTAAGTTATAATTCAGCTATGCTATTTTTTGTCAAATAATTTTTATAATTCGGCCATTCATGTTATCATGCCTTTCAATATTCATTTTATGCTAATTTAAGCTCAATTTCCATAATTCAATTATACATGCCATCAAGTTTTACAATATCCTTTTTATGCTTATTTATATCCCGAATTAATGTTTACAACTCAGTTATACATGTTATCATGTTTCACAATGTCTTTTTTTATGCTAATTTACAGCTCAGCCACACTAATCAGAACTCGGCCTTAAGTTCTATTACTCGGTTATACATGTTATTATCTTTCGCAATGTCTCTTTTATGCTAAATTACAACTCGACATTAAGTTTATTAACTCGGTCATGCATGTTGCCATGATTTTCAATGTCTATTTTATGCTAATTTAGAGCTCGACTTTAACTTCTATAACTCGGTTATGCATGCTACTATGATTTACAATTTTCTTTTCCATACTTTTAATTTTCGAATTTCAACTCCTTACCTTCTATAAATTATTATCTATCACTGTACAACCTTTTCTCTTGAGTTTAAAACAGTTAATGTCAGGGGCTATGGCCGCCACAAGGCCAACCTATAGGTCGGTATTCTTAAAATCAACTCATCCTGTTATACCACAAACCTAACCAAGCTATCACTCAAATAACCTAGCATGCTAGGTACGAACTCTACACACTTTACTAAAAGCGAGGTATATTCTGAACTCATTTAATACTTCAAATCTGATCATACTTTTTCACTTGAAAAAATAATATAGGAATATCAGCCGAACTCTTACTTTATTCATCATACATGAATTTCAAACATATAATATACAATCATGGTTATACATACTCAACTCAATTTCTTTCCAAACTATATGTAATTTGAATGACATTATTTGTATTATGCATTTTACACTTTTCATGGTGTACTATTCATTGTATATTCCAATCTTTACACATTCAATTTTTTTGAAAATTACACTTCTGTCATAAAAAACCAAACAATTTGGTTGACTATGAAACGAACTACAATTCAAATTTCAAGATGAGAAAGAATCTCAGAATACTAATCAAACCGAACCAAACTATAATGTTGGACAAAAAAAAACTTCTTATATTAAATCAACCTATCTCTTTTTTATTTCATAAGTTATACAACATCCACTTTCTATTTTCAATTGAATTTTGTTCTTTCCACAGTATCAATTACAATTCGACAATAATTACTATGAAGTTCTTCTTATATTTGTTATAATTATATCAATTTTTATTAATTTTCTACTTAGGCCGAGGTCACTTAAGCTCAGCCAACCCTTATTATTGTAACTCGGCTAAAAGGGCTTTCTAAAACAACGATTACTTATTTCTTGCTACTTGCTCTATTACTATATTTCCATATACTTTATACATGGCTAATATGCATTTTCATTACAATTATGATTATTATCATCATTTGTCAATTACAATACTCATCCAAGGTCATACTAAGTTCAGTAGATACTTAGTGTTATACCTCGGGGTATTTGGCTTTCTAATTTACGATTATTAATGGTTTATTTTCTTTCATGCTTTGATATCTGTAAGCCTCGACCAAGCTTACATTCTAAACCCGCTTATTGCTTATCAATCTTTTGACAAGACTTACCCTTATTTTTGCCATTGTCTATAGTCTTACTATTCTAATTGTCACACCTCGGGGAAAAAACCCCGAATAACAAGCTACCGTAAAAAATAGTTGACTTAGATGTTAACTACCAATATTATTTAACAAGGTTTTTATCTTCGAATATATTGGTAAAGAAATTAGTATGACCTTGGATGAGTATAACAGGCTCGCCGGTCGCAAAGAAATTCCACCAAGGTACTTAGACCCTGACCTCCTTGTTACACAAAATTTTGATCATCTAAGAGAAATATTGGAATATCAAGGGATTATGAATTTTGTGCAAATTAGGGATAAGTACTATCCGGATTAGTAGCCATTGCCTATAGTACTCTCATGATAGAAGTTAATGAAGAAAATGAATCTGATTTTTCATTGGTATTCAAATTAGGCAAAGATGAATATAAGCTTGGTTGTAGTGAATTGGCTATAATTTGGGGATTGCCCAATCAAGGATGTCTATTTGAGGGTGGAAAAACCCCTATTGGTGATTGGGGTTACTCAAAAGAAAATGCTATGGGGATATTTAATCTCACTCAAGGTACTCATACCAAAATTCCTTGCAATCCAATGAA
>JASCZI010121414.1:1702-12640 GCA_036250425.1 Stylosanthes scabra | reverse complement strand
GGAGAGTGGTGTAGCTCTTCTTTGTAAGGTTGAGATTTGAGTATACACTATAGTCGGTAAGGATCCGTAGAGAATACTAAGCACTCAAGGAAAATTCTTGAAGTTGCGATAACTTCGAGTGGAGTTGGTTAGTATTTGGGTGATCTAGTCCGTGAGGCGTATCTCAAAGGCTCTTGTTGTGGTGGTTTATCAAGCACCCCTTTGAAGCTTGGTGGTTAGTTGAACTTCTCAATTGCGATTGGGAAAGAGTGGACGTAGGCAAGAGTTTTGGCTGAACCACTATAAATTGTGTATCGTATTTCTATCTCTCAACTTTTATATTATTATTTTTTAAATTAATACAAGCACTTTGAAATTGTAAAAGCTCCTTGTAAGTACTTAAGAAGTGGCTTAAGTCCTTGGAAAAATACAAATTCAATTTACTTGAGTCGTTTATATTCAAATTTATTTAAGCTTCCGCGAAAATTTATCATTGTTGTTTAATACTCAATTCACCCCCTCTTGAGTATTTGTATCTTGTGCATACCGTCTAACAGATGCAAATTTGTAATATGAACAATAGAATTCAACTAAAATAATTTATTTAATTCACTCTAATTCTTTTACGGGTGTTTTTTTATTTAACTCAAATTTGTTTTTAAGGTTGAACAATAAATTTTTATTTTGAACCGTATTTAAAATGTCCCAAAATTTAATTTATTATATTGGGTGAATAATAATAATAATAATAATAATAATAATAATAATAATAATAATAATAATAATAATAATAATAATAATAATAATAATAATAATAATATAGGAAAAATAGAATTTAAAATAGATATTATTAATAGTAAATCGAACTATACTTCCAAAGGTTTGATCATGAATATCTCAGACTTATTTCGATACAGCTAATATCACATTTAAACATGGCAATCAAGGGAATCTGGTCTATCCTAACATTCACGTTTAGAAGTCTTTATTTTTCAGATAAGAAAGTCCCATAAATCTAATCAGTTTCATTTATGATAGATAGGATCCTCATACCAGAGGCATGTCTAGAGCATACATGAAACTTAAATAACAAAGATAGGCATATTAGAAAATTAAGTTTTTAAAGAAAGAGAGAAATTAAGAAGATATTCATGGTGGAATATTTCACAAGGGATTTTTATTTGTGAGCTTAGTCTCATTACAAGCATAATGATAACATCCTTACGTAGAGGTTTCATACAAATAGGAAATCAAATCAAGCAAATACAAAGCAACCACGTGGCAGATAAGGATAAGAACCTTATCTACAACCTTATCAACTACATTATTATATATGGACAAGAAAATCTAAACAGACCAATAAAATTCACACATGTGGCTGATAAGGATAAGGACCTTATCAACTACATTATTGCACTCATAATCATACAACTGCCTGATTATGGATGAAGTGGGATCCCGACATCAAAGTGAGCAATTAGTGATAAGCTCGTGATTAGTGGTGATATATAGGGGTGGAGCTAGACCCTTTCTTTAGGGGGAATTTAAAAAAAAAAACAATTAATGATTGATAATTTTTTTCATGTATTTTTAATTATATATGTCTATTAGTTTTTTGTGGTGTCATAATGTATTTATTAGGGTAATGCTACAACCTATATGTACCATTGTATACCTCCAGACACCTTATTTACAACACAGAATATATAAATATTATCACAGAAAAATTAACAAAATACATTAATACAACATACAATAGCATAAAAATAATTATGTATAGCACATAAATAGTGTACCTCATCACAAAAATCAAAATAGAAGAAAAAACAAAGGATATATCCGTATATAGAGATGTACAATGGTACACATAGATTAATTCTATTTATTATTGACTATTATTGAAATTATTTTTATTCATGAATTATTATTATTATTATTATTATTATTATTATTATTATTATTATTATTATTATTATTATTATTATTATTATATATGTTAAGGTCGGGTTACTTAATGATTGTCCAACAGGACTTTGAATGAGGTGCCGAGTCTCAATGATCAAAGTAAGAAGATGTGCTTTCGGATGGTTAAGCTCTTCGGCGTGATCGAGAGCTATAACGGAGAAGGAGATTGATGTATGTAAGAATGCCCTAGAAACTCAGAATTAGGATTATGGGGTTCTAGGTCGAATATGGGGGGTAAGGTTAGAGAACACGTACCTTGAGGGGGTGTTGCCCCCTGTTTATATAGTTTTAAGTGGTTGAGATCTTCGTGGGATCTGTTGAGATTGTATGATATCTTTCCTGATTTAGTTTAGTCTTTTCCTAAAGTGGGCCTTTTAATTATGGCTTTATTTCAAGCGGATTGGGCCTCAGGGGGCCGGCCCGTAACATTGCCCCCACTCGGGAGTTCAGGTCTTTGCACCTGGCTTCTGAGGTATTATTTTTCGGGCGGTTTGTAGATTTTTCGGCCGCTTTCGTATAGTCACGGAATTTTCGTTTCTTCTTTTCCGACTGCTACGTGGTAGCCGATGTCCTCTTTGTTGAGGCAAACGTTTCCTCTTACTCTTGTTGACGTGTCGAAAGGTAATGATGACTTTTATTGGTTTTTGAGGGGTGCGGTTTTCGAAATTTCTGTAACCGTCCCATCAATTACTTGTCCCTTGAGAACCCAAAGCGTGTTTAAAAAGCTTTGGTGGACTCAAGAGTTTTCTTTTCTGCCTTTCACTTCAACTTATCTTTTTCTTTGAGTTTTTCCATTTCTCTGTGCTTCCATCTTCGGATTCCGCATTTCTCCTTCACTGTTCCTTCGAAGCAGGTATTTTCTTTCTCATATTTGGTTTTCATTCGTTGATTTTGAATTGCTGTAGTGTTGCGTTTTTTCATTTTTTGTTTTCATTTCGGCTCATTTTTTCGGAGTGAGGGTTCCGCCCTTTATCTTGGCCTTTTGCTTTCTTTTCTTGGTAGTTGTTCTTCTTCTTCGCTGTCGTTTCTTCCTTTATTTCTTTATTCATCTTCTCTTTTTTTTTTTTTTTGATTGTTGGTCCTGCTTCCTTCTGCAGGCTTATTTATTTAAGAAATAGCGAAGAAGAAGTCTTGTCAAAACATCCATACACCCTCATATGCTTTCTGTGAACGAGAGGGAACTGTATGGTTGGGTTGACGATGAAGTATTCTCTCAATCCTCAGTGGTAACTTCCAACATGCTCCTTGAGCTTCGTCGTGAGATGAGGCTAACTGAGGAAAGAGTCTCTGAGAAAGACTACGTGACTGAAGCGGCCGATCCTTCCGACCGGTTACCTTCTCAGGCTGCCAAAGACAGGACTCATTTCCTGTGGGTTTACACAGAGTTGTTTACCCGTTTAGGCGTTCGTCTCCCTTTTACCGATTTTCAGAGGGAGGTTATGACACGGTGCCGGGTGGCGGCTAGTCAACTCCATCTCAACGGTTGGGGTTTTCTTCGAACCTTTGAGCATGTCAGCCTCCACTTTGGTTTTCACCCATCTTGGCATGTTTTCCTGTATATTTACCAGCTGCAAGCTCCTCCTTCCGGAAAGGGGTTCATGTCTTTCCTTGCTCATCAGGGGCGGAGGCTTTTTGATGCCTTCGAGGAGTCTATCCAGGAATTCAAATGGCATTACTTTAAGGTTTTGCCTTTTCTTGGTAGACATCCTTTTTGGCTTGATGATGAGGGCAAACCCTTTCCCTGGGTGTACTGGATCCTTTGGAGACTTTGGCGTTCCATTTTCTCCAATCTCTTCCGGTTGGATTGGGGAAAAAGTCGAACTTTAAGTGTCGCTGGATCTTAGATCATAGTGATGCTGAAGTAGGGGTGTTCCTTGGTATTTTCTCGTCTTTACTAGTTATTTTCTTGTGCTTGTGCCTTTATTTTTGTTCAGTTTTTTTTAAGATTCTTGATCTGCAGATAGCTTACTCGGAAATATGGAGAAGCAGAGCCGTCTTGACCGCCTTAGGCAAAACATGATGGAAGTCGAGGGGGTGGGCCCTCGCTCGATCGTACCATCCCTAAAGGTTCTGACTGCTGCTGCTGGAGCTTCGGCTTCTACTCCGGTTGCCACGGCTCCTCAAGGCTCTTCTTCCGATGCTGCTAAAACCAAGAAGAAACCTCCGGTCGCTTCCTCCGACAACCCTATCTCAGTGGAAAAGGAGGAGGGTGCGAAGGAGGACCCTTCCGCCGACTTGAAGCAGAAGAGGCGGAAGCAGAAGGTTTATGAATCCTTTCCTGAGGAGGCGACCTTGGGGGCTGATTCTGCGTAGGAGCACGAGATTAATCCTATAAACCGAGCGTTCTCCGCAAGATTTAACTTCCAAGTCGCCTTGGATTCCGGGCTTATGCAAGGTTCTGTCCGTGAGGCCCTTGGCCCTATGGTTCCTAAGCAGCTCCTTGGAACTGCTCAGCAGCTCACCTGCAAGCTTACTGCTTGCTTCCAGGTACACCTTTCCTGTCTTTTTCTTCGTCCCTTAAGTTGTCATACTTGGAGGTTTTATCTTAGGGCTATTTTGAGTTTTTTATTCCTGTCATTTGTAGGTTGGCATATAGAATGCCTTTTCTGCTAAGGTTAAAATGGAGAGGGAGCTAGCTGCCACCAAGGACCAGGTGGATGTGCTCATGGCTGAGAGAGATTTTGCTCTGGCTGCTCCTCTTCTTAAGGCGAAGGTTGATTCGTTGACCGAGCAGTTGAGACTCGCTGAGGGCGAGCGTCTTTCTGCTCTAGCACGCATGTCGGAGGTGGAGGAAGGGAGAAAAGTATAGGCTGTAGAGCTCCAATCCTGTCGTTCCACTTTGGAGGGATGCCCGAAATCCTTGCAAAATTCCGGACTTCCACCGGCAAGTGCACTGGATCGTATCAAGTAATAAGAAGTGAGTAGAGTATCGTTCCCACGAGGATTAATGGATCAAGCAATAACGATTAATTGGATTCTTTAATTAGACAAATCAAATAACAAGAGTGGTGGTGAATCTGTATCTAGCTAAAGTCACAAATAATCATGCAAAGCCTCATAATTTAAAAGAAAAAGCAACGCGAATGGGAATTGGAAACTTTGGACCGCAAACAAATAATTTGAGATGATGACAATAATGAGAAAATAAACCAAGGAATTGGAGATGTTAACCTAGCACAATCCTATTTCAATTACTCTCTTTCTTTCAATGCAGGTAACCATCAAATCATCACAATGAACCCTAATTAACTAAACCTAGTCTTTTAGTGATTTAGTTTATCTGACCCTAATTAATTATCAATCTCTTGATTAACTAACTAAGATAGAGGTGAAGATTAATCCTAGTTCAATTATGTGAATTTCAAAAGTGAGATTAGATTAGGTTTTATGTCACTTACCTAACCTAGTTAACCCTAATTGAGATTTCACAAAATAATTGCACAACCAACCAATTCCCTATCTCTAGTTTACTGGAAAGTTATGAAGAACAATTCTCAAACACAATCAATTCAGATTCCTCTCAAAATCACCAAACTGAAAGCAAGGAATCAATTTACCTCTCGGATTCATTAATTCCTTAAATTGAAGAACATAGAAATTGCCTTTGATTTGAAAACAGAGACTTGCAATTGAAGAGAAATTAAAACTTGAATTAAGTAAGCATGCTGGGATGAACAGAGCTCCTCATCCCTGGCTTCGAAGAATTTAGTTGTTCATGGAGAGCAACATTACAGAGAAAACAGAGTTCATGGAATCCTAATTTACATGACAGAATGAAAAACTAAACAGAATGAAAAGAGTAGTCCCCTCATTGACCTAAAACTAATCTATTTATACTAATTACTAAACCTAATAGAATTACAATTACCGACAGTGAAACAAATTCTGCAAATCTTGGGCTTGAGAGTGATGAGCCATGTTTGGGCCAAGTCTGGAACTTGTCCAAACGTGGCCTTGCTTTTGGTTGATGAGCTTGGCCTTGTGTGCTTGGCTCACATTTTGGCCCTGCCAAACGTGACTTGCTTTAGATCTTGGTGAGTTTATGATTACTTGAATTTGGCCTTGGAGAGGTCCCGTTTGGGCCATGTCTTAACATGGACCAAACGTGACTCATGTGACTTGTTGGTGAGCTTGCCAGAAGCTTTCCTTGGGATGCATTTTTCCCTCCTATGTCTGCTCACCGTAGCACTAAATCACCTTCTTCTAGGTCTCTCTTCTTGATTTTTTTGTTGTATTTGGCTGCCAAAAGCTTTTTAACTGCTTGCTGCTTTATCCTTGCTTCTTTTCTGATCTCGGAGACTAGATCTGCTTCTGCTTTTGCTTAAAAAATCTATCATATTCACAATATCTACATATTCATAAATAACCAAAAACAGACGCTCATTTTTCAGTTCCCCGGCAACGGTGCAAGAAATTTGATGGGGGCGTCGAGATTGGTCCGGAAAAAATGGTGTTTCGTTGTAGATAGCTCAGAACCAGTATTACGGGAACCGTGGCAAATTTAGTTAAAAAGGTGTCACATGATTCAACCAGTTAAAAAATACCGAGTACTAGACTCGGGTCGTTCTCCCCAGGAACTGAAAACTGAAGTTTGCTTTTGGTTGAGAAGACGTTTGGGTTGCAGTTGAGTTATGAGAATAGAGAGCAGAGAAAAAAAGATTGTAAGAATGATAAAAGAGTGCTCGGCCATGGATTGGAGTATTGTGCGTCCCCATTATCACTGCCAACCCTAGTTTGGATGGACTGTCACCTAAAGGAAGCAAGTCACTACTGTCAAATGGTCAAGTGGTAGAGTTATCCCCTATCCGAAGGTCCTAGGCTGGTATACACAATAACATAAGTCCTTGGTATTCGGGGAACTCGAATAACCCATCAAGTTCACGTCGTTAAGGACATCTCGTTATTGGCAGGGACGTAGAGTTAATGGCATCGGAACTAACCCCGTTCCTCCCATCCGTTGCCTTTAGGGATCAACAGCTAAGGTCATCCACACACTTCAACCCATGGCCAAGACACAAGGTCACTACTCACTAATAGTAGAAATCATAATGGCAGAAATAAAACGGGAAGCATAACAACAACACATAATGATAAAATAGCAGAAAATAAATGGGCAGCGTAATGGTATTTAATATTAAGAGAAATGAAACGGACAGAGTAACAGTATAATAGTTAAACAGAAAAAGCAATAAAAATGTTTGGCCGACGTGGCTTACAAAAAGGAAATCCTAAGAAACTAAAACTATAACTAAGAGAAATGGTGTATATAGGGCTCTCCAAAATGGTGTGGTCTTTCTCTATTTATAGGCTCCAATTCTGCCTCTGATGCGTACGCACTGCTACTTTAGGTGCGTACGCATAGGTTCCAGTTCCATCTTAGACGTGACGCCCAAGTCTTGGCAATACGTACGCATGTCACCATGGGTGGGTACGCATAGGCATCTGAATTGGCCTCAAAGCTTTTCCTCGTGATTTCCTCGTTCCTCGCACCCTTTTTAGCCACTTCCGCTCCGATCTTATCCTATTAAACCCGAAAACACTTGCACTAACAACTCAAGGCATCGAGAGGAACGGGATACAGTTGAATACATAGCATAAAATTGACTAAAATAGCAGGTGTTTTGCATTTTAAGTCATAAGGAACGATTATTCACGAACTTGCTTGTTTAGCAAGTATTTAAGTGGTCAGAGGCTGATAAATTGCCGATTTATAGCACAGAAATAACCATCAAAAGTGGGTTTATCATGCTCCGAGGTTCTGTAAGCCCACAGCACGCTTCCGAGCTCTTCCGCCCAGCACCCTTTCTTTTCGTCGAGCCTTTTCTTCAATCTGTTCAGAATTATATTGTTCATGGCTTCGACTTGGCCGTTTGCTTGTGGGTGTTCTACGGATGAGAATTGTTGGTGGATTTGAAATCCTTCTAGGAATTCTCTGAACTTCCTGTCTGTGAATTGGGTCCCATTGTCGGATGTTATAACCCTTGGGATTCCGAACCTGGTGATGATATTGTTCCACACGAATTTCCTGCTCGCGGTGATAGATGCTAGAGCTTCAGCTTCCACCCACTTTGTGAAGTAGTCGATTGCTATGATTTCCAACTTGGAGACCCTCAATTTCTTGTGCTAAATTTAGCCCTGCTATGAGTGCCTCATATTCTGCTTGGTTGTTGCATGCTTGATACTGGAATTTGATGGCCATTTCGATGGCTATGTCCTCGGGTCCTTCGAGCAGCACTCTTCCCCACTACCCTTTACATTTGACAAACCATCTACATGTAAGATCCATGGGATGGCGTTGTCAGCCTAATGTTTAGGGGTGAGTTCGGCTATGAAATCTGCCAGGACTTGCGCTTTGATTGTTGTTCTTCCTTCATAAGTGATGTGGTATTCTGATAGTTCAACGGACCAGGCCAGCATTCTTCCAGCGAGATCTGGTTTTTGAAGGATTTGTTTCAGCGGCTGGTTTGTCCTTACCACAATCAGGTGAGCTTGAAAATATTGCCGGAGCCTTCTGGCGGCCACAGTAAGGGCGAAGGCCAAATTTTCCAGCTTTTGGTATTTTAACTCTGCTCCTTGGAGGGTTTTGCTCACAAAGTATACATGCTCTTGCAACTTTCCTCTTTCCAGCATTAATGCTCCGACCACTGCTTCTTTGGTAGTGGCTAAATAGATCTCTAGGGGCTTTCCTTCTTCTAGCTTGACTAGGATTGGTGGCGTTGCTAAGTGATGCTGAGTTTTCGCAAACCCTAGATCTCGGCAAGTATACCGAATCGTATCAAGTAATATACCACAATGAAGTGGAGTATCGATCCCACGAGGATTAAAGGACCAAGCAATAACTACTAATTAATTTGTCTAATCAGATTTGAATCAAAAACAGAGATTGTGTTGTGAGCATAAGTATTTCGAAAACTAGTAAGAAAGAGATCAGAAAATTACTTGAGTGTAAACAATGATGAGAAAGCTTGTTAAGAGATCTGGAGATGTTTTTCCCTTGAGGGCCAATGCATACATTCGAATACTAATTCTAGGATTTCAGTTATCAAGCACAACGAATCTAGTTTAACTAAGCCCTAATCTCTTAGTAACTTAGTTTCTATTCACCTAATCAAAAGCTTATCTCTTAGTCAATTAATTAAATAAATAGATGAAGACCTAAATCTGATTCCAATTCTTATGAGTCTCAAAAGTGATCCTAGATCGGATTAAATGTCACTCTATCCCAACTAGTTCTAATCCAATTTTAACCCACAGAATTATTAGTTGCATAACAATTAGCTTGACTATCTCTAGCTAGACCTAATTAGTTATGTGATTCAATTTCCAGCTAGCATAAACTAATAGATCTCTCAATCTTATTAATCTAGCCCTAGACAAGTTAAGAACACCTCTCAGTAATTCTAAACTATTAAGATGAAGGATGGGAATTCGAATCATGCATAAAGAATAACTGAAAATACCTCAATGAATTAATAAACGAATGTACATAGTGACTACCTCATTATTGGGTGAACAGAGCTCCTCACCCTTAACAATGGAGTAGTTTAGCAATTCATAATTGAAATAAACAATAATACTAAAAACGAGATCTACAATCTGAGGTGCTGAGGTACTGAGGTACTAACCCTAGTGGTTAGTTTTCTCCTTAAATAGCTAGCTAAATCCCTAAAAATCTATTTATCAATCAAATCTAATCAAATCTTATCATATCTAAAACATATTTTCTATTTTATCAAACAAATCAATCTTCTCTCAATCTTCAATTAGTCTTCAATTAGTCTTCTCTTGATTTTTCCAATTATGCCCTTGATTAATGAATGGAATTGATGCCCAAAAGATCTTGGATATGAATTGGAATTGGAAAATATGCTGAAATTGAGAATGGCCTCCACGTTATACGTGTAGCTCCCACGTATAATGTGGAGCCTCTGTTGAAATCTCACGTTGAAGCCAAATTGCCCACGTTGTACGTGGGGGAGCTCACGTGTAACGTGGGCTCTCTGTGATTACTTCAAATTTCTCACGTTATACGTGGCTTCTCCACGTATAACGTGTACTCTCTGCCCAATTCCTTCAATTTGCCATGTTATACGTCGCTTCTCCACGTATAACGTGTACTCTCTGCCCAATTCCTTCAATTTGCCACGTTATACGTGGCTGAGTGACGTATAACGTGGTGCTTCTTGGACTTTTCTTCATCTTCTTTGCTTCAATCTCTCTTCAAATGGTCTTCAATTACCTAAAACTCTTAGTGAATTTCTATAAAACACAAACACAACTCAAAGAACATCAAGTTTGTTTGATTGATCAATTAACAAGCATAATTCACAAAGAATAACATGATTATGAAGAGAAATTGAGACTAAAAACAACCTAAGATGCATACGCATCAGTAGTGGGGTCTTCCATCTCTATGACGGACCCATTCTGCTCCTTCTTCGCACATATCATATAGTATGTGGTCAAGCCTAAAGTCTTCATTGGCTTTCCTCTCATGATAGGATGGTGCATTAGGGATTGGGTCCTTTCTTAGCTTCAAGACTCTTTTGATGTTGCTAGGAGCAAAGCTAATTTCTGTTCCTCTCACCATTGAAGTTAGGTGAGTTGCTTCCTTTTTGCTTTGTCCGGTTCCCAAGCATTAGCATAGAACTCTTTGACCATGAGGTGGCCAACAGCTTGAATGGGCTTGGTGAACTTCTCCCACTTTCTTTGATGGATTTGAAATCTGATTGGGTTGAAGACGTGTTCATCCGCTTGAAGGATGAGTTCTGGGAGTATCCTTCTTGCTGAAAGTTTTGAGTTGAAGTGTGCCTCATGATACAAGGATTTGATTCTTGGTATCACTTGGCTGCTTGAAGAAATAGCCTTCCCCTTTCCTTTTCTATCTGCCATTAAATCAAGAGGGGAAGAAAGAAAGAAAGATGTGTGAGTGAATGAATGTGAGTGAATGAAAAGAACACACCCAACACCATACTTAGAGACTTTCCTTGTCCC
>JASCZI010121413.1:0-24255 GCA_036250425.1 Stylosanthes scabra | reverse complement strand
CCTTCAGCACTAGGTGTAGCATAATCTCCCAAAGTCCTTCTTTGGTTGGGATCTGGATTTGCCATAGCTTGTTCTTGCCTCTGTCTTGCTGCCCTTCTTTCTTTCCGAGTTCTCTTAACAGTCCTTTCAATTTCAGGATCAAATTGCAAAGAAATTGGGTCAATAGTATCTCGCATATACTACCAAACCGTGAGCACAAAACAATAATAAACACAAAAAGTGTGAGAATAGAGAACAACACTTAAAAAAAATAAAATAAAATTGTCTAAATTAGGAATCTTATTAGCTACTAATGTTGTTGATGTTAATTCAATCCCCGGCAACGGTGCCAAAAACTTGATAAACTCTTGGCAAGTGCACCAAATCGTTCAAGTAATAAAGAGTGAGTGAGTATCGTCCCACGAGAATTGATTTGTACCAAACAACAATTCACTAAATTGATTTCTATTTAGACGAATCAATGTTTATAATGAAGGTAGCTTTAAATGAAAAACTACTTATAAAAAGATTCAATTTTAACTAACATAAACGTTGAAATAAGGGAATGATGAAATAAGAAGCTAGGGAATAGGTTTCATTTGATCTTTCAAAGGATTGATTAGGATTTGTTACTTGAGTTGAACTATCAAAGAGTTAATGGATGAATTTTTAATGATTAACTTCCAATTCCTTGGTTAGTTAAATCCTCCTCTTTATTTCCAAAAACACATTAATTCCTTAATCGAGTTTCATATTAAAGAGGGCAAGCATTTCAACATCAATTCATATTCCACATAATTTCAAAAATTATTCTTAACTTCTTAATAATCATGCAAATTATCCCTAGAGCTAGAACATACATAAATTTCCCAATTCATATATGAACCCTTAAATCAATCCATGAATGGCCAAATCATAAACTGCATTAAACACAAGAGATGAATTATTAACTCATCAATATTCAACATCAAGAACAAAGTATTCATCAATCCTTATTTTAGATCAAACTACACCATTCCCTAACTTGAAGAAGTTTAGGTACACATGATATAAACTAAAGAAAAACAGAAAATGATGGAAGAACCATGCAAATCCTAACCATCCATGAAGGAGGAACTAAGATCCTAACCATCCATGAAGGAGGTACTAAGAGAAGAGAGAATTAGAGCAAAACATAAATATAAACACAAAAACATATAATTGATTCAGCCAACAAACCTAAGCTCTTCCACAAGCTCTCTATTTATAGAATAAGGGGGTGAATGCATTTTCCAATTTTGCCCTCATTTGTTGACTTCTAAGCTCCAAATTAGACTTTAAGCAACCAAAACACGTTTTTGCAACCAGATTTACACCTTCCATATGGCATCTAAAGGATCAAACTGGGTTTTGTCATCAAAAGGAAAGTTGTAGGCCTTTCTCTTATCTTTAAATCCATATAAAGTGCAGCCTAATCCGATATCTAGAGCTCCATATAAGCTTAAAATACCAAAACATGTAAAAAAAATTCAGAATTTAACATTAATTCAATTAAGCACCAAATTATGACCAATTCACAAAATAAGATAAATTTGATCTAATTAAGCTTATGAACATCCAAAAAGACATAAAATAAGAGGAAATAAACATGGAAATTTTTTGTGTTATCATGTACCTATAAATCTATACAAAAATCATATACATGAAAAAGGTAAATCTTAAGACAAAAAAGAATATCCTTATATTTCAATCACTATAATTCAATTTCTTACTACATATCATTACAAAGTGAAAAGCTACATATAATAAGAACAAGAATGCTACATCATTTTTAATTTGTTTTAGCCATTATTTTACCATTAAGATTGAAAGGTATTGGTTAAAATATGATGGTAAACTAAAAATTAAAGATATTGGGTGTTGATGATTAAAAATGATGGTTATCTATCATTTCTCTTATATTTATTATAAATAACTGCTCACCAGACATATTTTGTCAGATAGTAACTATTTTCTACATATCACTCATCATATCATAGCTTCTCATGTCTATTTTTCAAATCAATTTTATAAAACAAAACATCATAATCTAAAACATCTATATTTTATAGCTGGAAATTCAAAAAGATATAATTATTGTAAAAAATTGATACATATCGTATTAATAATAAATAATTAATTTTTTTATGAAAACAAGAAATTTAATATTTTTAAAAAATTTAAAGCCATAACATAGGTCTTGGCAAAATGAGTGTAGTCAAAAGTCATGAAAGAATTGTTGACATAAAGTGGAGTTGAAGGAGATTGCAAGTATCCTTATTATAACTTGAACGAGTAAATTAAGAGAAGAAAAAAAAATAAAAGTAGAGGTCTCCTAAAATTGAGAAATGAGACCTGCACTATTGAATAAAAATCATATATGATTTTATATCTAATTAATTAGATATATAAAGTATTTTTATGAAAAAGAAAAAAAGTATGACTGAGACGAAGTCTTTTGGTAGATATGTATTAAGACTTATTAAGATTGATTTAGTCACTTCAGCTTCATTATTTGCAAGAGAAGAATAAAGATATAGAAACTAATGACCACACACACATTGCAAGAGAAGAATAAAGATATAGAAACTAATGACACACACATTGTACACACACATTGCAAGAAAAGAATAAAGATATAGAACCTAATGACACACATATTTTTGGATGAATGATAATAAAGATGCTGTGAATTTACCATGAATAAACACACACACTTACTTTTGGAGGAATGATAATAAAGATGCTGTGAATTTACCATGAATAAAATTTTATATATAAATTTGATGAATTTGATAGATATGTATTAAGACTTGCTAAGATTCATCTAGTCAATTATGTTAATATGACTTATATTTTATTATTATTATATTGTTATTAGTGCTTTGTGCACAATGTAGTGGAGTAGTTGGTCTCTATCGTGAGTCACTAAAATAGATTTTCTAGTGTGTGGCTATGGTGCATTCTTGTGCACTATAAATAGAGCATTGGTAAGCTCTCATCAGTGCATCAAACAAAACACAAAACAAGCAACGAAGCATTTCTTTAAAGGCTTCTTGTCTTGTGTGAGAGTGAATTCTCTTATATAATAGTGAGTGTAATATTATAGAGTGTGATAAAATTCTGTGGGTTGTGAGTGATACACACTAGAGTTTGATTATACTCCCTAGTACTCACTAGATACTACTACTTGTAGTATAAGAGTGTCTCACTATGGTACACTATATTGTAACTATCTTTTAATATAGTGAATATTTTTTGGAGTGTTGGCCCGTGGTTTTTTGCCCCGTTCATTAAGGGGATTTTTCCACGTTAAAATATTGGTGTTACTCTCTCTCTTCCTTGACCTATTATGTTGGGTATTAATTCTGTCATTCTCCGCATAAATTATTTGGCTTGCTTCCACTCCGACTCTGTCTTATCCCTAACAAGTGGTATCAGAGCCACTTGGTTTTAGGGGGAAGGTTTAATTCCTCGTATGCTCTGTGGTTGCAGGTTTGTCTGATCTTCCACATCAGTAAAAGAATTTTTCCTTGATATAAGATATGTCGGTCCAAAAATTTCAAGTGGAGAAATTTGACGGTTCTAATGATTTCCAATTATGGAAACTAAAGGTGCAAGCTTTGCTAGATCAGCAAGGCATAGCGAAGGCGTTGGAAGGAATATCAGAATTGCCAAAGACATCATCTGATGATAAAAAGGCGGATACAATGGCAAAAGCAAGAAGTACAATCCATCTATGCTTGGCAGACAACGTGTTGCGAGAAGTAATGGATCAAAAAACTACTGATTCATTGTGGAAGGCCTTGGAAAAAAGTATTCTGTTAAGACCTTGTCCAACAAGTTGTACCAAAGGAAGAGGTTGTATACATTTAAATATTCAGGAGATAAATCTATGAGAATCCACATAGATGATTTTAATCGGATGATATCCGATGCTGCTGCAGCCAGAATAAAAGTCGAAGATGTTGATCAAGCTATGATTTTATTGACGTCACTGCCTCCATCATATGATAATTTCTGTGATACCATGTTATATGGTAGATCTGAAATCACAGTGCAAAATGTTAAAGATGCACTGTTGACAAAGGAGCATCAGAATTTAGTAAGTGGATCCAGTGCAGACAATCCTGCCGATGGGTTATTCATGATGAAAGCTCGCAATCAAGAAAGAGGGTCCACAAGCTCAAGCAAGAGTAGATCGAAGTCAAAGTCTCAAAAGCACAAATCTATAAAATGCTTCCCTTGTCACCAATCAGGACACATTAGAAGAAATTGCCCACAAAGGAAGGAGAAATCAGAAAATTCTGCCAACATAATAATTAATGGTTGTGAAAATAGTGATACTGGTTCTGCTCTAACTGTATTCACTGGTAACTACAGGGACGAGTGGATCTTGGATTCTGGTGCATCTTTTCACATGACACCTAGTAAAGATATTTTTATTTCCTACAAAAATAGGGATGGAAATGTCCGACTAGGAGACAACAGATTAATTCCTGTGGTAGGTGAAGGACAAGCCAGAATCAAATCAAATGTGGGACCAGTATATTGCTCCATGCATGGCACGTACCAAAACTGGGCAGAAATCTGATCTCGTTGAGCGCCATAGCTAAAAATGGCTACAAATTTGTAAGCGAGGGAGATTTATTGAAGGTATTCAATGGTTTGATGGTGGTGATGAAAGGAAAGCTACATGGAGGGATCTACATATTGCATAAAAGCACAGTAAGCGGAAGTGTTGCTGTTATATCCTCTGAGAAGAATGATGCTACACGATTGTGGCACATAAGGCTTGGTCACATGGTGAGAAAGGGATGTCCATACTTGCTAACAGAGGCTTACTGAGAGGCTTGAGGAATTGCAAACTTGGTTTCTATGAAAACTGTATCTTTGGAAAGCAGAAGCGAGTAAAGTTTAGCACTGGAAAGCACAACAGCAAGGGGATATTGGAGTATATCCACTTAAATGTGTGGGGTCCTACCCCTGTCAATTCTCTAGGTAGAGCTCGCTATTTTCTCACGTTGATCAATGATTATTCTAGAAAAGTTTGGGTATATTTCCTGAAGAAAAAGGATGAAGTGTTTGGAAGATTCAAGCACTGGAAAGCCATGGTCGAGAAGCTAACCGGGCGGTCAGTTAAGCGACTGAGAACTGACAATGGCGGAGAATTTTGCATTAAAGAATTTGTAGAATTCTGTAGAGATAATGGTATAGTGAGACACCATACTGTACCAGGAACACCACAGCAAAATGGAGTTGCAGAACAGATGAATAGAACATTTCTAGAGCATGCATGATGCATGCGAATTAATGCTGGTCTTCCTAAATCATTTTGGGCTGAGGCGGTCAATACAACTGCATACCTGATAAATCGATCTCTATCAACTGCAATTGATTTGAAAGTTCCACAAGAGGTATGGTCCGGTTGACCCATTGATTATTTTGATTTGAAGATATTTGGTTGCCCTGCATATGCCCATGTGAGTGATAGTAAACTTGAGGCGAGGGCAAGAAGGTGCATCTTTCTAGGGTATGCACGAGGGGTGAAAGGCTACAGACTGTGGTGTACAGAAAAGGCAGGCTCCCCCAAAATCATTGTCAGTAGAGATGTCACTTTTGATGAGGTGGCAATGATAAATCAGAAGCAGGAATTTAAAATAGATCAGGCATAAACAGATCACGGTGTTCAGAAGCAGGTGGAGCTAGAAGTTAACAATGGGAAAAAGAAGAAAGAAGAAGAAAATCAGCCCGGTACTTCAAGGACTACTCAACCTGAAGAAGAATAAGCAGATGAATCCGATGATAGAGTTATTGATGAAGAAACCAAAGAAGAAGAACCATACAGAATTCTACTGGCAGAGAGAAGCGGCAAGTTCAGAAGCCAAAAAGATATCAAGATTCAGCTTCTTATGCATTTGACTCAGCAGAGGCACATCCTATAGCTTTCGCATTAGCTATGGTAGATGACGTGATAGGAAATGAACCAAGTTCCTATCATGAAGCAATTCACAGTATGGAGTCAAAACAATGGCTAGCTACAATGAAAGAGGAAATTGAGTCTCTTCACAAAAATCAAACATGGGAGCTAGTAGAACTTTCAGAGGGGAAAAGAGTAATAGGATGCAAATGGGTTTTCAAAAGAAAGGAAGGAATTCCCGGAGTTGAATCCCCAAGCAGGTTCAAGGCAAGACTGGTAGCAAAGGGCTTCACTCAGAAGGAAGGTATCGACTTCAATGAAGTATTCTCTCCTGTTGCGAAGCATAGCTCAATTCGAGTTCTATTAGCTACTGTGAGTATGTTTGATCTGGAGCTAGAGCCAGGGACGGATGCATGCACAAGAGACTGGTGGCAAGTGCCCCCACTAAAATTTCTACCTCCTTTGCTAATATATGAGATTACATGATAGATGCCCCCATCATTTTAATCATATGCCCCCATTGTTAAAAATATTTTATATTTACTTTCATGTTAAATCTTAAAATGCAATTGACTAAATAAATTTTATTGGTTTATTTTATTATTTAACCATTTATTTATTTTGAAAATTACAAATATACAATAATTTTTTTATGTCTTAGGAAAAATAACAATTATCTCATCTTACATACTAGTTTTTCTAAGAAAAATTTCATTTATAAATTAACTATAGGAAAGAAAAAATGAGAGTTGAATATGCTATATTCAAATTCAAATAAAATATAAAAAATTTAATCATGAAAAAAAATATTTTGAATATTATACTAAAGAAACTAAATATAATATACCATTATGGTTGGCCTTGTATAATTATACATTTATTTTTAATCAAATTGTATTAATTATTTTTTTTATTTTAGATTAATATATATAATTTTATGCTTAAATTTTATATATGTCTGTGCATACATTTGCTAAAATTTGCGTGTTAATTTTTGCCCCCATTGATTAAAATTTCTGGAACCGTCACTCGCTAGAGCAACTTGATGTAAAAACAACGTTCTTACATGGTGAGCTAGAGGAAACGATTTACATGAAGCAACCGGAAGGATTCACAGATCCTAAGAAGAAAGACCATGTTTGTTTGCTGAAAAAGTCATTGTATGGTTTGAAGCAATTCCCAAGGCAGTGGAATAAGAGGTTTGATGCATTTATGATCAGTATTGGTTACAACAAAACTAATATGATAATTGTTTACTCTAAGGATCTTCCAGATGGTTCAAGGATTTATCTGTTGATATATGTCGATGATATGCTAATAGCAGCTAACAATAAAACTGAAATTAGCATGTTGAAAACTTAGTTAGGAAAGGAATTTGAGATGAAAGACTTAGGCACAGCAAGGAGAATTCTGGGAATGAAAATTCATAGGGAGAGGCATCGTAGCAGGTTATGGTTGACGCAACAAAATTATATTACAAAAGTACTACACCGCTTTAATATGGATCAAGCTAAACCAGATGGTACTCCGTTAGCTGCTCACTTTAAGTTATCCTCAAAAGATTGTTCGAAATCTGAGAAGGAAGTGGAGCGAATGTCTCACATACCATACTCTAGTGCTGTTAGCAGTCTCATGTATGCCATGGTATGCACTAGACCAGATATTTCACAAGATGTAAGTGAAGTAAGCAGGTTTATAAGCAATCCGGGAAAGGCACACTTGGCTAAATATATGGTGTTAACTGAAGCTGTTAAAGAAAGTATTTGGTTGAGAGGTCTTTTGGATAGTCTTGGGTTGAATTTAGAAGTACCAATTGTACATTGTGACAGTCAAAGTGCTATTCACTTGGCTAAGAACCCAGTTTATCATGAAAGGACTAAGTATATTGATGTCCGACTTCACTTTGTCAGAGAAAGTATTAACAATGGTACTGTTGCAGTTCAGAAGATAGCCACAAAAGAGAATCCAGCCGACATAATGACCAAACCGTTGCCGATTGACAAGTTTAAGCATTGCTTGAACTTGGTTAATATTTGCAGAAATTAAAAGCAAGTGAAAATGCAAGTCAAGGTGAAGAATTGTTAATATGACTTGCATTTTATTATTATTATTATTATAATATTGTTATTAGTGCTTTGTGCACAATGTAATGGAGTAGTTGGTCTCTAATGTGAGCCACTAAAATAGATTTTCTAGTGTGTGGCTATGGTGCATTCTTGTGCACTATAAGTAGAGCATTTGTAAGCTTTCATCAGTGCATCAAATAAAACACAAAACAAGCAACGAAGCATTTCTTCAAAGGCTTCTTGTCTTGTGTGAGAGTGAGTTCTCTTGTATAATAGTGAGTGTAATATTATAGAGAGTGTGATAAAATTTTGAGGGTTGTGAGTGATACACACTAGAGTTTGATTATACTCCCTAGTACTCACTAGATACTACTTGTAGTATAAGAGTGTCTTACTGTGGTACACTATATTGTAACTATCTTTTAATATAGTGGATATTTTTCGGAGTGTTGACCCGTGGTTTTTTGCCCCATTTATTAAGGGGATTTTTCCACGTTAAAACATTGGTGCTACTCTTTCTCTTTCTTGACTTATTATGTTGGGATATTAATTCCGTCACTCTCCACATAAATTATTTGGCTCGCTTTCGCTCCGACCCTGTCATATTCCTAACAAATTCAACTTCATTATTTGCAAGAGAAGAATAACGATGTAGAAACTAATGAAATATATATTAAATCAAATTTAAAGGAACAATAATAAAAATGTTGTGATTTAAGATATGAAAATGTTGAGATTGAAGACATGAAAATTTAAAGAAGACGTAAAATGAGGATTTATATTACATTAATTATTAATCAAAGAAATGAAAAGATTAATATAAATAAAGGAAGTGGAAAAAGCTTGTCGGTTATAGTTTTGTTCTTAAATTTTATTTAAAACCAATATTTGTAACCATCGATAGTTATTTTATTTATTGTATGTTATGTGTCATAATTGTTAATTGTATTTATTTTGTAAGTGATTAATTAGAGAATATAGTATGATGTTAATAATTAGTGTTTGTAAAAGAATTATGCCATTTGTAAATTTTGCTAACATGACAGCAAAATAAAATATTTGACTTTTAAAGATGCAATGAAAGACTATTTGCTCTTTAAATTTATATATATTACTAGTTTCATTTCTCCAAAACTCGAATCGCTTTCTATCAGCAACTACTGTGCTAAGCTCTCACCTGAGACTGCATGGGGTCTTCAGGGAATGTCATCACTTACGTCCCTTCACATCAGTGGACTTCCAAGTCTCACTTCTCTAGAGCACACTACATGGCATCTCTCAAGATTCTCAATATTAAAGCTTGTCGTAAACTTGCATCTCTGCCTTTAGAAAGACTTGTTCATTCCCTTAAAGATTATGGAATTTGAGGATATGACCAATTGGCAAGATTGGTCTCCAACAATCAAGGTGAGGGTTGGGATCCAGTTAAATTAAAAGTTTAAGATAAATAAATATCGGAAAGGACACAAAATTAGAAAGTGAGACTTGATTTATTTATGGATGGCTAGAAACATAGAAGAGTGAGATGTCCGAAATGAATGCTTTCTAGAGTGACTGTCCATATATTTTTTTTAAGGCAAACATGGGAAAGAAAGGAAGATAGATAATTAGAGAGATGTATTATGCATAAATAGTTGAATGTCTCTTTATATTGTAAGAATAATACTAATATGTAAAGTTTTAAAATTATCTCCTCTGAACTTACTCAATTTTTTTTTTTTGTCTAAACTTACTCATTGAGTCCATGTAAATATATCAAACTAATTTAAATTCATTTGGTAAAAATGTGGTTGACATCTTTTTCTTTTTTAATTTTATTTAAAATTATTTTTGTACACTTTTATTTTGGTACGAACAGCATACTTCCTCTTTTAAGGTTAAGCTATAGTCATATATCTTCTTGTTATTCCCTTATTGTTCTATATTTTTTAAGAGACACAAAATTGAAAAATGGGACTTAATTTATTTATAAACTATATTTAAATCCGCATGATGCGCGGCAAAATATAAAAAAATATAAATAAAGATATTCTTTAATATTAAAAATAAAATTATTTAAAATTATTTATGAAATATTATTTTATAAAATTATTTAGTCTAATTTTAAAATATATAATTAATACTATATTATATATAAATATTTTTGTATATTTTGTTAAAACTAAATTTTTTTTCCTTTCTAAGAAGTATTGACCTTCACTTTAGAAATGCTATAAAAATATTTGCTATAAAGCATTGATAACCATTGATGTTATAGATATTAGGTGGAATCTGTGATGCCTACGGATTTGGTGGATACCAAAGACTATCATCGTTCTGTCCAATGAGACAATGACACCTGGACAGGAGACTATGGTGGGCGCTGACCAATGATTAGTGGAAAGCGCGGTTAATAATGAAAGCCTTTCTCGTGGGCTGAATTGTCATAATGTGGTTCAATTGATTCTTGTTGTTATTTGTTACATAATGATGATTTTGTAAGTTTTTTTTTTTTTTATGTTACTGCCAAATAAATTTCGTGATAACAAGATAAATTCATAGAAAACTAAAAATATACATTAATTAATTTAAATATAGTAGTTATAAAATTAACAAATTTAATATATAAGTAGGACTTCAAGTAAAATTATAAAAATATTCTATTTAAAGTTATTCTTTTGGTTTCATTTTTATTTTTATTATTTTAAATAGTCATTTTTGTTTTTTTCTTTAGATTATGTTTAATTAATATTGTACAAAAATAAAACTATTAGATGAAATGCAAGTACAAAGATAATGTTTTAATATTTGAAATTAATATTCAATTTTTTAATTTTATTTTTTATGAATTATGATAATACAATTATTTTTCAACAATATTATTACAATTAAATGATATTTAAAAAATACAAATTGTTAAAAGAGGGGGAAAAGTGATATATAAGTGACAAAAATAATATATAACTAATGAATACAATTAGATAAAAATAAAAAAAATAAAAACTATTAAAAATTGTGAAAACATCATATATTCTAACGTTTAATAATATATAAATATAAAGCTATGATTATCAATCAAATTCTTTCAATACACATAGTAAGAATAGAAGATACATAGTAAGAGAAACAATATATATTCTATTATTTTAAAATATTTATTACCTATTAATATATATATTTAACAACTCTATAAAAATAGACCATGGTTTTCATTCATATACAAAATTCTTTAAATACTTATGTAGAAGATTATTTAAAAAAAAAAAATAAGAATTGAGAGAATAGTTAGAGTAAGAAGGATGAGATCATGCGAAACGGAAAGATAAAAAAGTAGTATGAAATATATGTTAATTTATATAGTAAATATAAGGAGTAAGTATTAAAAAGATAATAAATATGTTTTATTACTGAATACTAAAGAGAAATAATATTAACATTGAAAGCATAGAAAATAAGAAAACTTAAAGAGTAATCTTTATAAAAATAAATTATATGAGAATGTGAAAATTATACATAATAACTTAAAGAAAAATAAATGTCATATAAAGTAACATAAATAATAGAAAAATAAATATCATGAAAATGATAATTAAAATGAAGAGTAGATTCTTAAGTTATAAAGAAAGAAACTAAACACAACTATAATACAAAAAATAAGCTAAGGTATGCCACATCAAAGAAAAACATAATGTGACAAAATAAGAAATATTTGAGTATTTGAGAATGGTTATCAAGCTACCTTATTTTGTAATAGAATTTTTGATAGAATTTATAAATTTGTAAGTGTATACGGTATTATATATTTCATATAAATTTATAGAAAAACACACTTGAAATATTGATTTATAAATAATTCGCAAATATGTGTCTTTATTTTTTGAACTTATGATATTTTAAAATAGAAAAGGAAAAATATATCTCCATAAATGATAAATAAACAAATAAATGAAATTTATTTTTTCTTTCATATTTTATGTGTATATGGCATATATTTTAGCAAACTCCAAAAAATAAGCAAAAGTAGAGAAAAAGAAAAAGAAAAAGTTATGAGATTATGTAAGAAGAGGTGAGATAAAATATTGATTTATATAATGAATATATATAAGAATGAATGAACTTGAAAGAAGAAAATAAATTAGATTTTAACTTAATTTATGCTTATTAAATAGAATTAACCTTAACCATCAATGAAAGTATAGAGCAACTTATATAAAAGTAAATAACAAAAGAATATAAAAAGTTAAGTTTAAATACCAAATAAAAAATAATAGAAAAAATATGATAAAATTGAATTAATGAGGAAAGATGAAATAATATTAGGAATAAGTGTTATCACAAAAGGAAATAATGAATATGATAATGATAAATTAAGGATAAAAAATGAGATGAAATTATATAAGGAGATTTGAGAAGGTAAGTTGATATAAAGAATGCCATCTTGTAAGTTTTGCTTAGGTAACATGATTTTAGAATGTTGAAACTTTGAAATGTATTGTGGAGCTACACTAATCTCTCCTTTTATATATTACAATAGATAAATAGATTTGTTCTTTTCAAAATTGAAAAATCTTATATATCACCATTCAGCTAGAATGAATATCCAAATTTATTATTACTCTATTACATTTATTATATCTATTAAAAGAAAAATTTTTCATAGATAAAATAAAAAAAAATTATTATTTCCTGAAACAAATAAAATAACCATTATTTACATAAATACATTTTTTTTTTTTTTTTGCATTTGGCTTCAGTTTGCAGTTCCTCTAATGTATAGGCGAACTACAACAACTTACTATACATTAACGAATTAAGAAATTTTTTTAAATAAAAAGAAATGTGTTATTTTCTAAATTAAATTAAATTAAGGGTAATGCTATTTGAACAAGTAGTTTTAGCCAATCAAGTACAAGTGATTTATTTCTATGCTAAATAGAATATTATTTCGGTGTCAAATAATCTAAATAAGTGTATCTAAATAACGTTATGTTTGACGCCAAAATATTCTTTTATTTAATATAGAAATAAATCACTTGGTTGCACTTGGTTGGCAAAATTATTTGTTCACATAGAATTATTGTTAAATTATTACATCTTTAATTATTTATTTTGTATTTACATCTGGTCAAAAAGAGATAACATTTTGTTTAGGGTTTATTGGATTATAAAATTTAAATTACTATCTTTAATACTAAAATCTTATTTAAAATTTAAAAGTTGTATGAGATGTAAATACAAAATTTAAATTATAAAATTTTAAAATGTTACTTTGCTTTTGAAAAAAATTATAATCTACGTTAATTTTTCACATTAAATCACTGTTATTTTTCAAACAATATTTTTAATTTTATTCTTTGATTACTACTCCCCATATAAATTACAAAATTTGAAAATAAATAAAAAATTTTAATTAAAATATAATTTGATTTTCAAAATATTATTAAGAAATTTCAAGTTATAAAATTTAAAATTTAATTAAAATATGAATCAATCAAATCTAAATCACAATAATTGAAATTGGATTAAATGAAAAAATAAATTCAATTAGTAATGATATATACATTGTAATTGAAAAGAATAGTGCTAGGGAGTCAACGTGAGAAAGCTATTAATGAGTCAATAATTAAGTTATCATCCAAAATTTTTATGAGTTATTAAGTTATCATCCAAAATTTATATAAATTATGATCCATAACTATGTGTTGGCTCCCTATTGATCATAATGTATTGACTTCCTAATTTTTTCAATTGAAAAATAGTAATTTCTATGATTTGCTATTTATAGTAAGTTGACTGAAGAACTGCAGCTATGTGATAGAGTTCACGTGGACATTCGGTGAACTGGGACAAAGAAAAAAAAGTTTGGATCTTAGTAATTAAAGTTATAATAATTGGTTTTGGGAAATAATAAATTCTTTTATTTTATTTTAGAACAATTTCCCCATTAAAAGCCTTCTAAATTTTAAAAGTAATTTCACCGAATACTATTGTAACCTATGCTCATTGAAATCTACTTCTATTTTGTTAAGGAAACAAAACTGTTACAATTTTCATAAAGCAGCTTTGAAAAAGCAAGACAGAAAAACAACTTAAAAGGTCCAAAGTACAAACATTATCAAACCGACGTTAGCAGACAAAATTAGGAAGGTTGATGGTTGATTCCTAAGTCAACAAGGACTTTGACTTATGGAGTTCTTGTATATTGACAATGTGGGGCAACATAAACGTGTTTAATTTGTGGAAAGTTGGAAAACTATGCTTCTGTGCCTGAGCTTCTGCTTTCATTGTTTTAAGGCACAATGTCATAGATATAGATTGATATGCAAATAACCAAAAGCTTTGAAATCAATGGATGTTCTTCCTCCCATGGTTATGGCTGCTTATTATATACTTGTTCTCTCTGTCACAGCTTCCATGGCAGTTAATGATTCCATTGATCTTACCCAGTCCATCAGCGATGGTGAGACCTTGGTGTCCAAAGGTGGAATGTTGAGCTTGGGTTCTTCAGCCCCAGCAATTCAACAAAGCATTACTTGGGGATTTAGTACAAGAAAGTAGCCATGCATGTTGTTGTTTGGGTTGCCAACAGGGTTGATCCCATCAATGGTAACTCAGGAAAATTAACATTGGACAACACTGTCAATCTTATACTCAACAATAATAGCTCAGTTGTTTGGAGTACAATCTCTCAAAGAGAACCACAGAATCCAGTAGCGCAGCTCATGGACAGTGGCAATCTTGTGGTATGGAATGATGGAGGTGCAAAGTCAAATGACATTTTGTGGCAAAGCTTTGATTATCCAACCGATACTTATTTGAAAGGGATGAAGACAGGAAAGGATCTCCAAAATGGTTTGGAATGGAGATTAACATCTTGGAAGAGTGTAGATGATCCTTCCCTAGGTAACTTCTCTTGGGGGTTATCCCTTAGTGATTATCCAAAGTTTGCCATAATGAATGGAACCAAAAAGTTCTCTCGGATCGGACCTTGGAATGGCTTGCATTTTAGTGGATTGCCAAATCTAATCCCTGTCTCTGTTGTTGCTAACCAGGACAAGATATACTACTCCTCTATCTCCAACAATGATTCTATCATCTCCGGAGTTGTAATAAACCAAACAAGTAAAAAGTATAGTCGCTATGCCTGGGTGGAGAAGTCTCAAACTTGGAGTGTTTTTGAGTCATTGCCTAGTGATGTCTGTGATAATTATGGCCTTTGTGGAGCCTATGGGGTTTGCATAACCCCATCAGCTCCAATTTGCCAGTGTTTAAAAGGTTTCAGGCCCAAGTCACCAGAAGCATGGAACACATCAAACTGGGCTCAAGGATGTGTCCGCAATGAATCATTAAGGTGCAGTGACATTGGTGAAGGCACTGGAATAGCTGATACCACTGATGGGTTTTCCAAATTCAAAGGCTTGAAACTACCAACTCCACCCACGTTACACTGCGGTACATAGCCGGTCCCAAGTCCGGATAAAGGAAGAGGGTTGTGTTAGGCCTTTGACAACCAACGTAAAAACTTAGTCGAATATTCATGACATGGATCAAAAATGTTATTGCGCTAAAGCTAGGTCGTTGCCCGGAAGCAACGCGCGGTATGGCTCGAGTACCGTGTCAAATGAGCAAGGGCCACTGCATCGGTGCCCGGGTGTAGTGTTAAATGAGCAAGGGTTTCCACGTCGTAGTGAACGGACAAGGGTAAATAAGCAAGTTCACAACGAAAAGGTAAAGGTAAAGGACGGTGCGACAGAAAGCTAAGATTTGGGACATGGAACATAAGCACTCGAACAGGAAAATCCATGAAGGTGGTGGATACCATGATAAGGAGGAGAATTAACATCATGTGCCTACAAGAAACAAAATGGGTTGGCTCGAAGGCTAGGGAATTGGATACGTCTGGGTTCAAACTTTGGTATACAGGAAAGGTGAATAATAGGAATGGAGTAGGTATCATCATGGATAAGCAGTGGAAGGAGGACGTCGTGGATGTCAAGAGGATGGGTGATCGGATCATCTCTATTAAATTTGTGGTAGAGGGAGGCACTTTTCGCGTTGAGCAAAAGTTGAGGAAAAGATATTATATGAAGAACCCGAGGACGAGGTGGTGGCGGATGAAAGGCGAGGAACAAAGAAGCTTCCTAACAAGGGTAGAAGAAGAGGCAAAGTGGGAAGGGAATGGGAGCGCGGAAGAGATGTGGAGGGAGATAGCACAAGTTATTAGAAGAACAGCTAAAGAAATTTTTGGTGAATCTAGAGGGATTGGACCAAGAGACAAGGAGTCGTGGTGGTGGAATGCCAGTGTACAAGAAAAGATAAAGGCAAAAAGGGAGTGCTTTAAAGAGTGGTCTTTATGCCGTAATGCAGATAATTGGGAAAAATATAAGGAGGCTAAGAAAGAGACAAAGGTGGCTGTAAGCGAAGCAAGAACAAGAGCATATGAGGGCCTATATCAATCTCTAGGCACGAAGGAAGGAGAAAAATGTATTTATAGAATTGCAAAGAGCCGCGAAAGAAGAACGAGAGACTTGGATCAAGTTAAGTCCATAAAGGACAAAGACGGAGAAGTCTTGACTCAAGATGAGAAGATCAATGAAATGTGGAAGAACTACTTCTATGAGTTATTCAATGAAGGACAGAGTACTCTTTCGAGCCTTGGTAGGTTATGCACGAGGGAAGAAGATCAAAACTTTGACTACTATCGAAGGATTCGAGCCTTCGAGGTAAAAGCGGCTCTAAAGCGGATGAAAAATGGCAGGGCGGTAGGACCCGACAATATTCCGATTAAAGTGTGGAAGGGCCTTGGAGTGAGAGGAATCAATTGGTTGACCAAGCTTTTTAATGAGATTTTAAGATCAAAGAAAATGCTAAATGAGTGGAGAAAGAGCACCTTGGTACCTATCTACAAAAATAAGGGGGATATACAGAGTTGCGAAAACTATAGAAGGATCAAGCTCATGAGCCATACCATGAAGTTATGGGAAAGGGTGATAGAGAGGAGGTTGAGACAAGAGACACAAGTATCGGAGAACCAGTTCAGTTTTATGTCAGGCAAATCTATCACCGAAGCTACATACCTATTAAGAAGGATGATGGAGAGGTATCGTAGTAATAAAAGGGATCTACATATGGTATTTATTGACTTGGAAAAAGCGTACGATAGTGTGCCAAGGGAGGTCTTATGGAAGGTCTTGGAAAAGAAGAAAGTAAATATCGCATATATCCGCGCTATTAAAGACATGTATGATGGGGCTACCACTACTGTGAAGACTCAAGGTGGTGCGACAGAGGAATTTCCTATTGGTATAGGATTACACCAAGGATCATCCTTAAGTCCATACCTTTTTCACACTAGTCTTAGAAGAGCTCACAGAGCACATCCAAGAGCCCGTGCCATGGTGCATGCTTTTTGCCGATGATATCGTTCTTATGGGAGAGTCAAGGGAAGAGCTAAATGAGAAGTTGGAATTATGGAAAGAAGCTTTAGAAGTGTATGGTTTGCGTATAAGCCGTAGTAAGATGGAATATATGGAATGTAAGTTCGGGCGGCAAAGGAAAAACTCGGCTACAGAAGTGAAGATTGGAGAAAACATCCTCCTAAAAGTTAGAAGTTTTAAGTATCTTGGGTGCATTATTCAGGATAATGGAGAGATTGATGAGGATGTAAACCATAGGATCCAAGCAGGTTGGTTAAAATGGCGAATTGCGTCTGGTTTTATATGCGACAAAAAAGTGCCTTTAAAACTTAAAGGTAAATTTTATCGCACTGCTATAAGACCGGCTATGCTTTATGGTACAGAGTGTTGGGCGGCTAAAGGGGAGCATGAACATAAGTTAAGTGTGGCAGAGATAAAGATGTTGAGATGGATGAGTGGCCACACGAGATTGGATAAAATAAGGAATGAGGATATAAGAGAGAGGGTTGGAGTAGCACCTATTATTGAAAAGATGGTGGAATCGCGTCTTAGGTGGTTTGGACATGTGGGAAGAAGGCCGACAGATCATCCAGTTAGAAGGGTGGATATAATGGAAGATGGACAAGGAGTGAGAGGGAGAGGAAGACCTAAGAAGACCATCCATGAGGTGGTCAAACGAGACCTAAACGTCAACGGTCTATTTTTAGACATGATACATGATAGAGCTCAATGGCGTCGTTTGATCCATGTAGCCGACCCCACCTAGTCGGACAAGGCTTTGTTGTTGTTGTTGTTGTAAAGGCTTGAAACTACTAGATGCTGGAAAGCTTGGGCGACTGATACGAAATGTAAATTACGCATTTCATTTGCATGAAAATTATATTTTTAGGAAGTGCAATGTATGACGTTATCTGTATCTATTTCAGTCTGCCAGGATTTTGCGCACTCGATGAAATACCTTGCAGCGGCCCCATGAGCTTGCTAGGAAATACTTTAGGCGAGCATGCTTCGAGTATATACATGCTGGAGTAGAATCATGATTGGTCGCTGGCGTATGCTTTAGTAGAGCGTTGGCGGCCCAAGTCACATATGTTCTACTTGCCTTGTGGGGAGATGACGATCACCCTAGAGGACGTTGCTTATCAGCTTGGGCTTGCCACTGAAGGGGAGCCCGTTAGTGGTTGTAACACATGATGGGAGACATTTTATGGCGGACGAACGATGGAGGATCTCTGCCAGCAGTTGCTAAGTGTCGTCCCAGGAGAGAACGACAGGCAAGTTGAGGGGGAGTGGGTCGTGAACATGACATGGTTCTGAGATAGGGTATGTCAGGATGTTGGTGATGATGCCACAGAGGAGTGACTCATGCAGTACACCCGAGGTTATATTATGCAAATCATAGGTGGTATGTTGTTTCCAGACGCCTCAGATTCTCAAGTTTACATGAGGTGGCAGCCATTCTTGAAGGATCTTGACTGATGTGGCCAGATGTCATGGGGCTCGGCTGTGCTGGCCTTCTTGTACCACCAGATGTGTCGGGCAACACAATATGGGCAGCGGAACCTGGGAGGATGTGTCACTCTTCTGTTATCATGGGCTTACCATCCTATTCCTACTTTTCGTCCCAACGGATTTGAGCAGCGACTATTTCCTTTGGCCGAGAGGTAACAAATTAAAAATTTAAGTTTTTAATGTGTTAGTTGTTATTGTATTATGATGTTTTGTAATAAAAAAAAATTGAAATCATATGTGGATAGGTATGAACCACCTCGGGACCGTGAGGAGACTAAACTGAGGGGCTAGAGGCGATTCTTGAACCGTCTAAGGATCGCCGACGTATGTAATTTTGGTAACATTGAAGTTTGAGTATTTTCTTCATTGTAAAATTGCAAATGAAGAAAATACTCAAACTTTAATGTTACCAAAATTACATACGTCGGCAATCCCGAGACGGTTCAGGATCCGCCTCTAGCCCCTCAGTTTATTCTCCTCACGGTCCCAAGGGGGTTCATATCCTATCCACCTATGATTCTAATTTTTTTTTAATTAAAAAATATCATAAAATAATAATAACTAACACATTAAAAACTTAAAATTTTAATTTGTTACCTTTCGACCAAAGGAAATAGTCGCTGCTCAAATCCGTTGGGACGACAAGCAGGAATACGATGGTAAGTCCATGATAACAGAAGAGTGACACATCTTCCCAGGTTCCGCTGCACATATTGTGCTGCCCGACACATCTAGTGGTATAAGAAGGCCAACACAGCCGAGCCCCATGACATCTGGCCACATCGGTCAAAATCTTCCAAGAGTGGCTGCCACCTCATGTGAACTCGAGAATCTGAGACGTCTGGGAACAACATACCACCTATGATCTGCATAATATAACCTCGGGTGTACTGCATGAGTCGCTCCTCCGTGGCATCATCACCAACACCCTGACAGACCATATCTCGGAACCATGTCATGTTCACAACCCACTTCCCCTCAGCTTGCCTGTCGTTCTCTCCTGGGACGACACTTAGCAACTGCTGGCAGAGATCTTCCATCGCTCGTCCACCGTAAAATGTCTCCCACCCTGTCATACAACCACTAACGGGCTCTCTTTCAGTGGCAAGCCCAAGCTGATAAGCAACGTCCTCTAGGGTGATCGTCATCTCCCCACAAGGCAAGTGAAACGTATGTGACTCGGGCTGCCAACGCTCCACTAAAGCGGATGCCAGCAAACAATCATGATTCCACTCCAGCATGTACATACTCGAAACCTGCTCGCCTAAAGTATTCCCTAGCAATCTCATGGGGCCGCTGCAAGGTATTCTGCCGAGTGCACAAAATCCTAGCAGGCTGAAATAGATACAAATAACGTCATACATTGCACCTCCTAAAAATATAATTTTCATGCAAATAAAATGCATAATTACATTTCGTATCAGTGGCTCAAGCTTCCCCGCAATATAGAACTCCTGGTCTAATCTGTACAAACTGTTCTCGTAGCCTCTGAATAGGTTCTGATCCATATGTGGACACTAACTACACCAATAATAATAAAATCAGAATACTATCTAAACCAAAATAACATTAAGTTATTATTATGTAAACTAAATAACATTAATTAACTAACATAAATAAATAAATAAATAACTAAGTAAATAAATAACTAAATTCTAAATACTCTTACATTAATTAACTAACACATAAATAAATAAATAAATAAATAAATAACATTAATTAACTAACATAAATAAATAAATAACTGACTAAGTAAATAAATAACTAAATTCTAAATACCCTAACATTAATTAACTAACATATAAATAAATAAATAAATGACTAAGTAAATAAATAGCTAAATTCTAGATACCCTAACTTTAATTAACTAGCATATAAATAAATAAATAAATAAATAAATAACTAAATAAATAAATAAGTAAATAATTACATTCTAAATACCCTAACATTACTTAACTAACATATAAATAAATAAATAAATTCTAAATATCCTAACATTAATTAATTAACATGTAAATAAATAAATAAATAAATAACTAAATATCCTAACATTAACTAACTAACATATAAATAAATAAATAAATAAATAAATAAATAAACAAAATAAATAAAAAAAGAGGGATAGAAGAATATCTGGAAAGGGAGAGAGGATTGAGAGTAGCGGAGAGATAAAGATGTGAAAATGACGGGGAGAAGGGGTATTTATAATTGGGCGATCAGGCTACAATTCGCCGAAACATTAGACGAACTGTGCCCATAATCCCAGTTCGTCGAATTTCTAGGCGAACTGTGATCAACCCCCCAAAAAAATAGATCCTGAAAATTAATGTTCTTTTAATTTTTTGGTGAAATAAACATTTTACTTATTTTATTAATGTAAATTTTTCAACGTAAATAATGTTCTTTTAATTATTTTTTTTGAGATAAAGTTTCTTTTTATTTATTCATGAACATTTTTCTGCTATTCATTGTTAAAATACCTGAGAAATCATTGATGGGGTTGGCCCTATTGGCAACGCAACCTATTGGCAACCCCAACAGTTGTGTGAACTGGGATTTTCTTGTACCAAATTCCCAAGTAACGCTTCTGTGAATTACTAGGGCTGAAGAAACCAACTTCAAATTTTCCACCTTGTGACACTAAGGTCATGTCATCTCTAAGGCTGCGTTTGATTAATCACTGAGACTGAGAGACTGAGACTGAGTATTGTATTTGATTTACAGAGACTGAAACTAAAATTTAAGTCTCAGTCTCCAGAATTTCAGTATTTTCAGTACTTCCAAATTGGAAGGACTGGGAGACTGAAGACTGAGACTGAAACTTTAATAATATTTTTTTACTCAAATACCCTCCATCAACATTATAGTTTCTAATACTAACATTTATTTTTGTTCCATCAACTTAGTTTAATCTCTATCTCTCAGTCTTTATCTCTAATTAATTTTAAACCAAATACAATACACAAATCTATTTTAGTCTCAGTCTTTCAGTCTCAGTCTCCCAGTCTTAGTCTCTCAGTCTCAGTCTCTTTCCCAAACGCAGCCTAAGAGTGTGTTTGAGAGAGAGACTGAGACTGGAAGATGAAGACTGGGGGACTGAGACTGAGAGACTGAGACTAAGACTAAAATAGGTTTGTGTATTGTGTTTGGTTTAAAATTAATTAGATATAGAAATTGGGTTATAGAGATTAAACTAAGTTGATGGAGCAAAAATAAAGATTAGTATTGAAAATTATAATATTGATTGAGGATATTTGATTAAAAAAAAATTATTAAAGTAAAGATATGCAACCCGTTGAGCACTTAAGGGACTGAGAAATTTCATTGTTTGGATACTGAAGATATGCAACCTTTTGAGCACTCAACCTGTTGAGCACTTAATCGCCGGAGAGATTTCGAGGAGGAACTAAGTGAAGAAACATAAGATAAGAAAACACCACATCAAATACAAAACCTTAATGTATCAAGTAAATGGGTCGCTCATCTTATAAACTCCTCATTTCTTTTTATTTCCTTCAATATAAAACTAACTTTAGTACTCACTCACACTTTGATCTCAACAACAACAAAGTTAAATGTGTCAATCTTAAATACAATTATTTATATTTATTTTTTTATATGTTTTAAAGTCTTACATATGCCCCTCATCCCTATTTCTCACTTGACTCTTTGTTCCTCATGACTTTTCTAATGCACTATGCTATGATTAAATCACGTCAGATCACAAAGTTACAAATTCTGCATCCCACCTAATTGTGGAACACAAAGTATATTTATGATTTTGTACCATCGTACACATCTTTTCTTCTTCTTATATTTTGATTAGATTTAACTTTGCGCATTGCACGCGGAAGAAATATATTTGATTTAATAAATTATAATTAAAAAAAATTATTTAAGTTAAAATAATATTTTAATTGCATTAGTTAACATTTATTATGTTAATATCATATTCTTTTAATGACTAAATTCTATTTTACATAATAAATAATTGTTTACAAAATATACTTTATTTTATTCTTAAAGATACTATTATGAAATTACATATATAAGAATCTAATGTATCTATAAATTTAGATAAAAATCACATACATGAAAAATATAAATCTCATGACAAAAGAGAATATTATTATATTTCAATCACTATAATTCAATTTCTTATTATATGTAGTTTTTCACTTTGTAATGATATGCTATATTTATTATAAATAACTACACACCCAGATAATCACTATTTCTTACTTATCTCTTGTCGTATCATAACTTTTCATATCTATTTTTCAAATTAATTTTGTAAAACAAACAATCATAACCTAAAACATCTATCTTTTGTAATTGAAAATACAGAAGATATAATTATTGTAAAACCTTGATATATATTATATTATAATAATAAATAATTAATCTTTTTTTTTTATCAAAACAACAAATTTAATATTTTTAAAAATTTTAAAGCCATAACATAGGTCTTGGCAAAATGAATGTAGTGAAAAGTTATGAAAGATCACAATTGTTTACATAAAGTGGAGTTGAAAGAGATTGTAAGTATACTTATTATACCTTGAAAGAGTAAATTAAGAAGGAAAAAAAAAAGTTGAAATATCCTGAAATTGAGAAATGAAACCTGCATCATTGAATAAAAATCATATATGATTGTATATTTTATTAATTAGATATATAAAGTATTTTTTATGAAAAAAAAAAAGGTATGAATGAGATGGAGTCTTTTGGTAGATATATATTAAGACTTGTTAAGATTGATTTAGTCAATTCAGCTTCATTATTTGCAAGAGAAAAACAAAGGTGTAAAAACTAATAAAATATATATTAAGTCAGTTTTGGAAGAATGATAATAAAAATGTTATGAACTTACCATAAGTTAGAGTGAGGTCTCCTAAAATTGAGAAATGAGATTTGTATCATTATATTGAATAAAAGTCATATATGATTTTATATCTAATTAATTAGATATATAAAGTATTTTTTATGAAAATGAAAAAAAAAGTATAATTAAGATGAACTCTTTTGGTAGATATGTATTAAGACTTGCAAATATTGATTTAGTCAATTTAGCTTCATTATTTGCAAGAGAAGAATAAATATTTAGAAAATAATGAAATATATATTAAATAAAATTTTAGAGGAATGATAATAAAGATGTTGTGAACTCACCATGAATAAGAGCGATGTATTAGCGATGGTATCACTACAAGAATTTACCCCCTAAGGCAACGCTTGAAAAGTGATGCCAAAAGCCTGAAAAATGATGCCATAGGCTAAGGCGACGCTTTTTGGGCAAGGGAGACGCTTATGGGGCTGTTGCCCATTCCAGCGTTGCCTATTCTCAAAGGCAACGCTTTTGGGT